>CABHPP010135910.1:61325-73300 GCA_902168425.1 Peromyscus attwateri | reverse complement strand
TGTCACTGTGGAAGTGGGCTTTGAGGTCTCATATAGGCTCAAGTCACACTCAAGGTCTCAGTTTACTTCCTGTTGCCTGTGGGATCAAGATGTAGCTCCTTCTCCACTCTCAGCTCCTTTGCCAGCACCATGTCTGCCTACATGCCATCATATCCCACCATGGTGGTAACGGACTGAACCTCTGAACCTGTAAACTAACCCCAATTAAACATTTTCCTTTATAAGTGTTGCTGTAATCGTGGTGTCTCTTCACAGCAATGGAAACCCCAACTACGACAGCAGGATAAAAACGGCACTGTAGAAAGGCTAACGCAGCAGGAATACAAAGAATGGGCTGCAATCCCTATACAGAACATGAATAGCAGGAAGCTTGGAAGGAACAGGAGAGGAAATGGGGCCCCATTACAGAACTGTTAAGAGGGAAAGTAAGCAAGGAATGACTCTAAAAAACACTTAAAAGAATGAGTCCAATGTATATGCTAACAGCTTGGAAGAAAAGGAGAAATAAGCAAGCCCCCGGTTTTAAGTCAGAGAGTCAGAAAATTATGATGATGCACCATTGCTAAACAATAGATGAAAGAAAGCCACTGCCTTCTCTTTTTACATTCAGATTTTCTTAGTAAATATGCATTGTGCATACATACTGATGGGTTCCGTGGAGGTATTTCCTTACAATTACATCATACTCTTTGATGCTATTTCCTTCTAACCTCCCATCCCACTTTTTTTTTTTTTTGTTTTTTCAAGACAGAGTTTCTCTGTAGTTTTAATGCCTGTCCTGGATCTTGCTCTGTAGACCAGGCTGGCCTTGAACTCACAGAGATTTGCCTGGCTCTGCTTTCCAAGTGCTAGGATTAAAGAAAGGGGTGCGCCACCACTGCCCAACCCTTCCCACTATTTTTAAATTGCCAGTTCTTTGTACTTAAAGATTCTGCTTTTGCATCCAAATGACCAACTTAGCAAGCATTTCTCTAATTCCAGTGTAAAGGAATTATCATAGCTTCTCTAGAAAAGTATTTACAGTTGTATCTTTAGAATGCATAACCTTTGACCCTTAAAGGTGTTGCAGATGAGATATGGAGAAAGTAGATGAGGACCCCATTACTATAAGCTCCAAGGTTTCATTCATGTGTCCATCTAATAAACATTTGTGAATGTCTGTCCTAAGTAAAAAAGATGAATGTTTTCGTTTTCAGACCTTATATTCTGATAAGGAGATAATAGAAACACACACACAACAAAAGTAAATAGTTAAACACCTTAACGCAAAGATAAATAAGAGCTGTGAAGAATATAAACATTATGCTACAGTAGAAGTGACTAGGAAGGTCTCTTAGGTTGTTTAGTAGGAACAAGTTTCCCTGGGAAGGTGTGATTTGAGCCCAAACCTGAACTAGTAACACAAAGACCACTCACAAGCTAGAAGTAGCAAGAGCTAAAGCTGGAATAAGCTTGGCATGTTTAAGGGCTGGTCCTAACACCGAAAAGATATTGGCACAAGAAGGTAGAGCAGTAGACTAGGGCCCATTTTGGAATGCATCCGTCAAGAATGGGGCAAATAAGAGAAGCATAATTCAAGCTGACTTAAGTAGCAAGTAAACCAACTCATTCGAGTAACTGGACAGCCAGAGGATGGACAGCCTAAAGGATCAACTAAGTCTAGGTACTCCAAATTCATCTCCCAAAAGCTGTTTTGCCTTTGGCCTCTTGAGGTTATCAGCTTCACCTTCAGGGCTGGGATGAAATATGTGAAGCAAAGAGACTACACTATCCTGTGTAGTTTTTTCTCTTACACTTTCCAGAAGCAACATTCCCATGGTGCTACCTCTTCTAAAACCAGAGGAAGACGGGAATATCCTCAACCCAGTTGCATCTATTAGAGTAGAAAGTTGGCTCAGCTTCTTTGAGGCAAGGTGAACTTAGGTGAGGGATAAATGGCTAAGCAAGTTAGGATTCTTTTAAGAAGAAGGAAGGGGGATAAAATTAGATGATGTGGAATGGTAGGAGGCAAACAAAGAGGTATATGAATCATGACAGATGATATAAAGCTATTTTTCATTTCAAAAAGGTTATTTTTCTAGTTTGAATTTCATATTTTTCTTTTTGTGGTGGGTAAGTGAATGAAAATGTAATTGATAGTGAATTGATAGTATTGACCAATTCAGAATGGCCATGCTAACCACACAGAGGTTCACTGAGATATAAAGAGTTTGAGACTGGCCATATGTTTGAGTAGCTTCCTTAACCCAGCTGTGCCATGCTTTTGTTTGTGAATTAACTAGAATAGAGTGACTTTATTTAAAAGAAAGAGGAGGAGGAAGTGGGCAAGGCAGGCTGGATAAGCTGTAACTGTATGGCCACACAAGGAGTTTCAACTTGCTGAGTGCATGGGAAGCCAGTGGGTAATTTTTAGACAATAAAGTATAATCTGATTTATACTTTAAATTAGTTTTAATGTTTAGGTGATTAATCTAACAAGGAAAAGAAGTGTATGTGTGAGAAACAGGAAACCACTTCAAAGCCTGGGCACACAGGATGTGCAGAGAAGTAGACGTTTCCAAACGAAAGCGGCATAACTTGTGCTGGAGTCAATGAGGCACCAGGAGTCAGAGAAGGTGAAGAGAAAAAGACGGCACCGACTTTGGGTTAGATGCGGGGTGGATGATGGAAGAATCTCCAGAGATAGTGCAGTACCGAGAAGAAACAGGTTCTGCCAGGGTACTCTGTGAGGCCTTTACCCACCAATCCCACAGTTCCCCAGAGTTTTCTTGAGTGCCAGCAGCAGGAAATATTAGATAGAAGGATTTAGATTGTGGAGATAAACAGATAGAAAATACAGGATAGCCTCCAGAGGACCTGGAACCTATTCCAATGAGCCCTGACTGTCTCTGTCCTAAGGCATTTATAAAAAAAAATGCCAATGGGTAGAACAAAAGACCTCCCCCCAGCACAGCCAAGTGCAGACCATCTCAGACACCTACACTCAGGCCCGTGGTCCAATCATCATCTCTATACAGACCAGCTGGGTAAAGCCACAAGGAACCTAAAAACAGGCTCCCACAGTACTCGAGTTTTGTGTTAGGATAGATACCAACTGGACATCACATGAAGAAACCGAAGAGACTTGAGTAGAGTCTAAAGTTTAATGGAGATACTTAAACTAAACATAGAAATTTGGCACCACCAATAAAGAGGTGATATGTAAAGCTACTAGACATGAAGAGAGTCGTTTTTTCAGGAAAAACAATAGCTGAAGTAGCAGAGAGAAGAGTTCCATGACAGGTCAATCCTTAAGGGACAGGTTTAAAAAAAAGATAAAAAAGGGGGTCCCCTAAAGGAAACCAAAAAGAGTGTCATGGAAGGAAAGTCAGCAAACTGCACATTGTGAAAGCTAAGCAAAGCTACTGATGTTTTTAGGCAGCAGTAGCCCCCTGGATAAGGTGCATCTGAATTGTTGAGAAATATAAAAACTGAAACAGCACCATTAGATTTGACAAGAACCAATTTCAAAGATGGGAACGGTCAGAAACACAACTGAAGTAGATTCAGGAGAGAAGGGAAACCCAGGAGATAGAGACAGCCATTCAGATAAGAACTTCAAAATCTAGGAGTAGCAGAGAAGTTACTATGAGTGAAACTCTTTACAAGCCAACAATAATATGTGCTTTCTAGGTGAGAGTTGTATTCTTTCGAAGATGTTCATCTTTAGAAAGAGAAACAACTTCCCGTGATTCTTGTTTAAAATTATGTCGGTGTTCCAGGTGTTCTGACCTCCACAGATCTCTTTTCTCTGTGTGCTCACTTTCTTATGAGGACATTTGACAATTGAGATATTCCACTGAAGGCTTACAGGCTAATAGAAACTTCTTGATACTCTAGGCAGGAGAAGCTAGAAGCTTGGGCTACAACCTAGTGCTGGACATAGACAGAAGAGAATGTGTTGAGCTGAACTGACATAATTTATTGCTGAGTGAGGGGTTGGAGGTTGGGGAATGTAAGGAGGAAATACAACACTGTTGGGTTTGACTGTTCATACATATTATTTTAGCTGCTCTTCAGTAATATTAGCTGCAACCAGGAAATACAGATACGATTTGCTGCATATCCTAAATTTAAATTATAGGGACCCTAAATCATCCTTTACTCCCTCCAACCAAAGGTATCTTTGTATGTCTTTTAAGCTTGCATCCACCAGAAAGTCCAGCAGGATACAAGTTCCGCAGGCGTTCCCCCCATAAACACACACACACTCTCCCTGTTCCCCTTCACCTTCTGGCCGCAGGACAATGAAAACTCTGTTCGGAGCTTGGCTAGCTGCTGCTTTTCCCACATTGAACCAGGGAACATTTAAAGCTATATGCTCTTCTTGTCCTGCCAAAAGCCTATGGGCAAGGTGCCCCTTCGGGCTGACACAAAGACGCACTGTGCCAGGCATCGATGGCCAGAGAAGCCAGGCCCGTATGGATTATCAATAAGGCTTTTGATTCTGCTCATAACATATCATCAACAAATTAAATGTAATTCAAACAAGGAAAACAAAACTCATGTTCTCCATTTTAACACTTCGTCTGCCTTATAGCTGCAAAAATATACAACTACTTTTCTATTTAATGTACTCCTTCCAGGAAGAAATGGCCTAAAAAGAAAAAAAAATATGCCCAGTATAATTTCACATTTAAATGATAGCTTGTGGTCTGATTCACTATTTCAATTTTAATTTTAATTATTAATATAAAGTTAGATTTGTATTTAAGGCATAATACCATAAAGGATGCCAGAAGGTACAAAAGGGGAAAAGCAAAGATTAAAAAAAAAAAAAAAAAAGGCAGTAGCATCAGGCCAAGATCCACGCTCACAGTGGCCATGGCATTACCTACCGCTCACTTCGGGCAGAATTTCCATTTTCTACTACAAGATCTTATGACTGTCACTTCCCTATTAGCCATAAAGCAGATTTTCAACAATTCCTTTCTGAAATTAGCATTCAGAAAATAATGAATGAATGAATGAATGAATGAATGAATGAATGTAAAATGTTTTAAATGTTTGAGAGAGGCTTTATTAAAGCTTTCTGTCATTTTGCTACAAATGTGACACATGTAGAAAATGTTCCCACGGGGACTAGAGAGATGGCTCAGGGGTTGAGGGCACTGGATGCTCTGCTAGAGGACCCAGGTTCGATTCCCAGCATGCACATGGCTGCTCACAATCATCTGTAGCTCCAGTCCCTGGGGATCCAACCCCCTCTTCTGGCCAGCTCAGGCACCAGACCTAGACATGGTGCACAGATACACATGCAGGTAAGACAGACATGCAGGCAAAACATCCATACACATAAAATAGAACCTTTCCACTAAGGTGTTTTCTTTACAAGTAGTAATAAACAGTACCAGACAGATATTAATTTTAAAAGAAGGTATTAGAACAAAAGGTCAGATAGTCATTGTATTATAAATTTTGATTGATGGTCTATTGTGTGCAGGGTCAGAAAGAATGAAATATTGTTCTTTCAACAGGCTGAAATAGAATTTAGAGGGGTGAGAATATAAGCACATGCAGATTAAACAATGCAAGCTACAACACAGGACAACATTCATGCTCTCAATGAACGGCATGGATCTTAATTGTATTCATTCACAGTATCAGAATCAGCATGTGCCTGGATTTCTGCCGAGCACTTTCATTTCATTTCCCCAATTATTAACTCTCCTCCATAATTGAGAATTTTCTCTGATCTTTGCACTCTATAAAAAGCAAAATAAATAACAGAAGGTAAGCAAAGACCTAAAACCAAGAATGTGCTATACAGTAACTAAATTCCTTGGTCTGGGTCTAAGGATACTTCTAGAGAAACAGAGAGAAGAGCAACTTGGGATCTGTGTTAATCTACTCGCTCCTTTTGTGCTTACTAGGTATTCAGTAAATATACTTTGGACCAACATGCTCCACTGGTCTGTGTCTATATCCCGAACACAGTGCTCCAGCCTAAAAGGACTTAATTAAAACCATAAACCACATGGCCTCGAGACTCATTCCCAGCGGCTCCCATTTCACAACTGCTGCAGTAAAGGGCTGAAGTGGGATGGTCACACCACAGTGGGAGTCTGTCTGAGTTCTATTTCATTGGGGTCCATTTCATGGACTCTGGTTCTTAATTGTCCGCAAAGCCTTCTTCCTGCTGCAAGCAGACCTGGCCTCTGGCATCTCTGCAACCACAAGTATTGTCCTCCCTATCATCCCCTCTGCTCCTGCCACACAATCCTCTGCTACTCCCCAGATGTATTTCAGGACCTATGTATTTGTTCTTTGGCCTGAAATGTTGTTTCACAAAATATATGTGGCTCATTACCAGACTATGGTCTACAGTGAGTTGTTTTTTTTGTTTGTTTGTTTGGGTTTTTTTTGGTTTTGTTTTGTTTTGTTTTGTGTGTGTGTGTGTGTGTGTGTGTGTGTGTGTGTGTGTGTGTGTGTCTATGTGTTACTATTCTGAACTCCAACCTGGAATTATATTACCTACCTGTTTGCTTCTCTCCTTAACCTCCCCACCACACATGCACTAAAGCATGGGATCCAAGGCAGCTGAATTCCATCTGCTCTCTACCACGGTGTCCCCAGCATCTAGGGGCAGAGGCCAACACACTGTGCCCCCACACAGCAATTCTAACTCCAAAGCACTTTCTCTAGCTCAGAAATACCTATTTCCCAAGGGAACAGGAGCTTGTTCAAAAACCTTCTTGGTAGAAATTGACAAGCAGAGCTGAGAAACCAGAGGCAGAGTGGCAGCAACCCAGACCAACCTGTTTATGAAAGACGGCTGTGCCTAGAGGGGGAAAGACACACCTTAAAACCTCTGCCAAAGTATATCCTTTCTTAAGACACCCTTGACAAGCTGGGCTTCTGCATGTCTCTGAGTCCGAACAAGAAGATCCACTAATTTGTCAATCATTTCCCAGGACTGAGAGTTGCCACTGTAAACAAACAGGAATCCGGCACCTCAGTGTCTTAAGACCACTGCACTAAGGAAAATACATCCATCGCCAACAAAAATGGGAATCAAGAGAGTTAAGCAGTCCAGTTTTGCTATTTCCTCCCTTCACTTCGAAAGCCTGAGATATTAACATAGGACGAAACATCATGAAAGCGGGTTGAAGTCTGCTCACTTTGCCCCAGATTTTGACTGTTCGTGGCCCAAATCTGTTACAAGATCTAATGATAAACTTTATATAATTTCTTTTTTGTGTAGGTTGCAACTTCAGAGACCATAAACTAGATGGTAAATTCAGAACACTAACGAAGTCGTAATACCTTGCCGTGTGTCCTGAAACTGAGATCCTCGATAAATTTGTAACTATGTACTAGACACTCACACTATTTAAAGAGTTGCACGGGTGTGATGATACACCAAGGGGGAAGTGAGGATGAGACACGTGAGCACAGTCCTGACCTTCAGTCTGGGAGGGGTATTTTTATTGGACAAGTCTGAGAACTAAGGTATAAGAAATAGCAAATGCCATAGCCCAGATCATTTTGGTCAGTGTTGGGGAAATACAAAGAGTGAAGAGATTATATTCCAGCTGAAACAAACAATTCTTCTTAGGGGAAGCTATTCACACTGATGTTGAAAGGCAGGTGGGATTTGCACAGCATGAAACACCAGTGGGCCCTAACGTGCTTCCATTTCCAATTTTCATGGTGTAAATATTCCCACTCCGGATAACGTCAAGTTAAAGACATGATGTCACTGAACGCGGAGCTGGGGAGAGCCACTGTCCATGAGTCACCAGCTTAATTAAGTGAGGTTTCCGCTTAATTAAATCAGCCTTTCTCTGCCATTTTTTCAGGGGATGAATTAACGTGTATTAAAAGTATCTCAAACAACATTACAAAGAAGGAACACTTCTGTCCTCCACACACTTCAGTCTGACTTTGTAATATGCTCTCGGTTTGTTTTTCTACTCCTATTTCACTGTCTTTCCAGGGGTTGATCTTGACCAGGTGCCAACTTGTGATTCCGGCTGTTGCTTTTAGCATGGCTGGGATTGATCTGGGTTCCTGCTATTACATGGCATACCTCATTGCTAGTTGCTTTGTGACCTGGGGTTCACACCCCCGCTGTTGTTCATAATGAAAAGCAGCTTTGGAGGTGGGACAGCTGGGTAGGATGCTTCCCAACTCTTGTTAGTCACGGGAAGAGAAAGCTCAGGAAATTGCAAGGGGGCTTTTCACAAGGAAAATGAATGCTGGGTCTCAGCTGGCCCACGGCTCCCTTCTGCAAAGTCTCCTTGAAATTTCTCTGATTGTAAGGTGGTTCCTCTTCATTTTCCTTGTGGAAAACACACACACACCACCACCACCACCACCACCACCACCACCACCACCACCACCGTGCTTTTCAAAATTAACTATACTTTATAATGCAACAAGCTGTAGTTGAAAAATCAGATTCTGGTATCTGTCTTTAATTGCAAGCAGATGTCCTTGGTTTTTGCAGAAGCTGTACTGGGAGGATGTTTGTGAACTTCCCAAGCAGAGCGCTGAAGACAGGAAAAGGGACAGGCAAAGCTTGAAGTTAGACAGGAAACTTCCCCATCAGTCCCTCTATGCCGGAGATAAATCCCTGGAGAATGAAGGTCTGGATTTTGGTTACCTGCTAGCCTAGCTCCTCACAGAATACACACAAAACAAAGAGACTGCTGCAGATGTATGCAAGTCTAGGCTTCTTTTCACTACTCTAGTTTCTCTCCAAATGTCTAACATAGTATCTGGCTATCTAGTAGCTTTTTGGGGATATGAAAAATGTGCTGGAAACTACAATGTTGCTTCAAGCCTGCCTCTTGGGTTTGTTGAACTCTCTGTCTCATATAGTGGGGCCTGTGGTTTACTGTCCAAGTACAGAAGAGACATGCAGCTTCATGGAGATGCGGAGATGTCATACCATCCTTGTAAAAGGCTCAGAGACTTTTGTTCGGATTACATGGACTTCTTCAGACTGCTGCCAACAATCCTAATGAATACATACAAGATAATGCACTTTAATTCAGAGAAACTATGGGTGGGAATTCAATTAATTTAATGAGTCACAAAAGGGAAGAAATTCTAGCTTAAACCATGATGGGGTTTGGGGTGCCAAGGGACCAAAAGGGCAATTGTAGCCATAGAATCCACCTGGCACCAAGTGCTGACAGTGGTAGGGAAGAGGCCTGGTTCAGAGGGTGCCACACATCTTACCTGGTTCCTCATACACCAACTCCTGGAGGGCATTTCTGCCCAAACCTTCATCAACCTGGTCCTACCAGTGTGCTTTCTAGAATGTCTGAAGCATTCATATAAGTCACTCTACTAATTCATCAAATTCCTTCTAATGAGCACAGGGTGGGGTGTATCATGGGGCAACCTGAAAAGTGGACCCAGGGGATGCACTTGAAGAGTTTCCCATATGCTTCTTGTCACAAGATTTCGTTGAAATGGAGAGGGAGGAAGGAAATGATAAACATATGCATAGGACTTTGTGATATCCACACCCACCAGTGCCTCAGGGATTCTTTAAGTCAAGGCCTTGGAGTATAGATATAATAAATGCCATCGACATCTTGATGGCTTGGCAAGTTTGAGAAACAGTGAAGTAAGTGGAATTAGGGTGTGGCTCCCATTCACATATAAGCTCTATTCTATAACTGCTAGGTAGCCTAAGACGAGCTATTTAACTTCCTGAGTTAAATAACTCAGAGATCAAATCCCTTACTGACCATGTGTAACTTATAATAATAACTATCCAGAGGGTTGTTTTGAGAGTTAAGTGGGAAAAACCATAAAAAAAAACAATGCCTGGTGTGGTGCCTAAGTGCATTTTAAGCATATTATAAATTCAGGGTTTAAATAGTGCATTGCACTTTTAATATTCCCATCACAACAACCCTTTGGGGGCTGCAGAGTGGTCTGAGTCATTGTCCAGACAGTGGATTTGATATTGAGCCTTTTGCAAATGTAAACTGGAAGGAGAAAAGTACTCATTGGCAATGGAGATTATAATTTGACAACGAATAAAAGAAAAGCAGGCGTGTGTCTGAAGGATTTCTGAGGTCGAGATCTAAGAAGAAAAGTTTTATAGACTATTTTCAAGAATAAGTAGGCTTCATCAAAACAAAACAAAAATCCTCAACAAATTTGAAAGTTTCCAAATAGAGATTCTAGTTCTAGAATGTTTGATTCTCTTGTGGCCCCCACACAAACATTGAAAACATTGGTAGTTTTGCAAATCACATTGCTCTACTAGGGACCATCTCCTGTGCTCCTAACAGCTCATAAAAATTAAAGCAATCATGCTTACCCTGGGGAATGTATTGTGTACCCTTGAACACAAGCAAATAAGCCACGGCAGCAAGGGATGGAAGCATAGTATCCACAGCTGCTGCGTGGAGGGCGATTAAGCTGCCCCAGGGAGGAAACAAACCCTCTCAAAGGACATCTTGAGATGAGCATTTCACGACAGTTACGGCATCATCATTATCGTTGTCGTTAACATATATTAACAGTAATGCAGTAGTCCTCATTACCCAGCACTTACTTTGTAGTAGGTACTCTGTGTCCCGCTTTGCATGCCTTCCAGCATTGTGTAAAAGGGTTAGCATATGAAGTACCGTGTTCTCCTGACTTGTGTCTCCACCATTTCTTAGGGACTGCTTGTAACTGCCGTTCTTACACAAGTGGTGGATTACAATATTGGCCAGAACATTAATCCCCCACTTCTGTTCCCTTAATACTACTAGAATTGGAGGACTAGGATTGAGTGTGTTTAGTCTCAGATTGAATTGCTCACATTTCTATCCTATACTCCACTGAAAGCGCATCCCCAGAGTCCTTTGGGGAAGGAAAATCTACTAACTGCATGTAGCCTGTAGGAATACCTAAGCAGAGTGCTCAGGCCTGTGTCTGCATACTGTCCTGAATGAAGTGCCATAACTCCCCAAGTCCTAATAGAAAGGCAATGCCAAGTTATCCATGGGAAAGGCGTGCCCCACTGTGAAGCCAGTGCCTACTAATAAAAATAACAACAATAATAACAGGAAGACTAATATTTAGTAGTTACTTGAAGAAATTTATTCGTATGTAGGTGCTGGTTTAACCCCTTACATGTAAACAGACAGACCCTTGTTTTACACACAGTGTATGACTGAGGTCCAGATGCGTGCTTCATGTGGAACGTACAAGCAGAGAAAGTACAGCAGAGGTTATACTGCAATTGACCTCCTGGTAGGAATCTGTTCTTGAACAAGTCCAGCAGGAGGCGCTCCACCTCAAAGCTCCCTAGTGTTTGCATAATCAAAATGTCTTGCCGGTAGTGGTGGCGCACGCCGGTAGGATTTGCTGAAGGAGGCGGAGGCAGGAGGATCACGAGTTCGAGGCCAGCCTGGGCTACACATTTTAAGCCGGGCGGTGGTGGCGCACGCCTTTAATCCCAGCACTCGGGAGGCAGAGGCAGGCGGATCTCTGTGAGTTCGAGGCCAGCCTGGGCTACCAAGTGAGTTCCAGGAAAGGCGCAAAGCTACACAGAGAAACCCTGTCTCGAAAAACCAAAAAAAAAAAAAAAAAATGTCTTCCAGCGAGATCCTTCCCAAGGTGTACAGATTTCATCCCCAACCCAACATATCCCAACTCCCGTATTCAACCCACAGCCAGCGCATCACAGTTCTGTCTCCACAGGTCATGTCAATTCACATATTCAACCCACAGCTAGTGCATCACAGTTCTGTCTCCACAGGTCATGTCTTGAAGTAGTGTTCTTGACTCATTGGCATTTGCCTTTCTTCACCATTGCTTATTGTCCTAAACTTGTCACTGTCTCACAGAGTCATTTCCCCCAAGAAGCTTCTTGTGAAGGTGCTGTATTGCTCCCCCAGTCCTTGGCCACTCCTTTTACAGATTGTTGCCGAAAGAAAGAAAGAAAGAAAGAAAGAAAGAAAGAAAGAAAGAAAGAA
>CABHPP010135910.1:46051-61315 GCA_902168425.1 Peromyscus attwateri | reverse complement strand
AAAGAAAGAAAGAAAGAAAGAAAGAAAGAAAGAAAGAAAGAAAGAAAATAAATAAAGAAATAAATAAAATAAAGGAATAAATAAATAAAATAAACAAAGAAAGAAAGAAAGAAAAAGAAAGGAGAGAAAAGGACGACAGCCATGGGCTTGCTGAGGCCAGAGGCTGTAGCTGGCTCCTTCATTTTAAAAATCCCAGCATCTAAAGGTCCCTATAAAATGTTTATTGATCCCTTTGGGTTAGATAATAAATGGGATCCCTGAAGATCATAACCGAAACCACTGTGTGGTGGCCTCATTAATTGTTATGGCTGTCGGAGTTGTGGTCTCTGCTTATGCTCTTCCGTTATTTGTCCTTCCCTTACTGGTCAGAACTTGGAGACACTGGGTACATGACTCTGACACTAATTAAAATCGATGAGTGAGCGTGACACTTCCATTTCCTAAGGCAGCATGTTGTGCGTTACGTTTGTAACCAGCATCTGCTTGGCACTGGCTTAAGTCTGTGGTCTTTCCACTAGAATGTCACTTGTTCTTTTTATGTCTTGATTCATTGCGTGTTATAGAGTGTGTTGGCTGAGTAAGGCTTTTGCTTGATGAAAATGTCACTAAATGTGCCACAGAGGGGGAAACACCAGATGTCTCTGTGAGGAGTCAGGGAGTCCAAGGCTCCCCAAGATTTTCCAGAACAGCGGTTTGGATCAGATTCTACTTGTGGTCTCAGAACTGACCTGCACATTCCATTCCAGTCATCATTCTTGGAAATCTTGTCAACATTGCTGCTAACCTAAGAGCTGGACACTGGTGTCCCTTTCCTTAATTTCAAATGGAAAATTGAGACAAATGCTGAATAATTCCATAGGTGCGCTCGCATATATATATGGAGAGAGAGAGAGAGAGAGAGAGAGAAATATATATATATATTTCTTTTCTCTCTTATTAACTTAATATCTTCCCCCTTTAAGCTATCTAAACTCAAATAGTGAATAATTGTCAATAAAACAGATAACTTACATTTGGAGAACATATACATTTATTTATTTATTTATTTATTTATTTATTTAGTGGAATGCAGTAAAAGGAGAGTTAATCAATATGGCCACATTGATAAGAGGGGCATAGAGATTCAAATAACCCCCAAGTCCATCTTTGAGGGTTCTGAAGTGAGATTAGGTTTAAAATAGAAGACCAAAGGTCTAAAAAGTCCCGGCCAAGGTATTGTCCCAGCCTAGGCTTCATGATGAGACCCTGTCTCAAACCAGCAAGATGAAGTTGCTTGCGATAGCCCTTCCAAAAGTAATGAAAAGCCAAAGGTTATGAAAAATGGTTCTTCTGCATGCACTAACTAAATGTGTTCTCTCTTTGGTTCCTACATGCTGTTTATTATATTTGTTTCAGATACATAAATTATTTAAATATGATTAAAATAATATTTTGGAGGATTGCTCAGCAGTTAAGAGCACGTGTTATTCTTGTAGAACACCAGGGTTAAGTTCCCAGCCCCCACATGGGTCACAGCCATCTACAACTCCAGATCCAGAGGATCTGGCACCCTCTTCTGACCTCTGTGGGCTCTAGGCACACATGTGGTACACATTATATATACATGTAAGCAAATCTAAAAATTTTTTGTAATAATATTTTTATGCTCAGTTTGAGGTGACAGATAATGAAACAAAACGTACTGGTTTAAGACAAGGAATTGGTGATGGTAGTGAGACTAGCCCAAAATATTATTGAGACTATTAATGCAAATAATAAATACTTCAGTTATGAAGGCAGCAACTAGACTTAATGATATTGTCATAGAAGACAACTTCTGCTTGCTGCTCATATTAAAAATTGATGCTTAGTACATTGTGTATTCTGGGAAATATCTATTGCCTGCTTTTATCTTAATTATTTGTCACAATCAGTTATGGGAGTAAATAAGCTTCAATAAATGAAAAAAAAATGTAAAATTTCAAGAGTAAATAGAAATTTTGAAAACCAATAGACATGCAATTTAAAATATTATACTAACAGTTTAAAATTGATTAATTAACCAGAACAATCCAAATCTTTCTTTTTAGTATTTTCAGTGATCATGCCCAGATACCCCCCAAAATTCTACTCATATTAGAATTCTGTGTTTGATGGAAAGCCTTAACTCTATCTACTAGATTTTATATTATTTTTAATAGACATAATGGCTGCTTCTTACCAGCCAGATAATGAGGAAGAGGTCATGAAAATATTCATCAGAAAGTACCTCAAGAAGCAGGTGGACTAAACTCACCCGGTCTGAAATTAGGAGGGATGAGAGTGGCCCGGCTCATTGCCTGCTTCATCTTTGTTTTCTTCTTCTTTCCTGTGTTTATGAGAGACAAAGTTCTCAGTGTGTGGCCTTCTGTTAAGCACTAAGACAATATTTTCAGTTGTCTGAGAGGATACAGGAAAAGCAAACACAATATGTCTGACTACACTCTTGAAAACAGAATACTTTGGTGCCCTTGGTCACTAAAGCATTATGTGTGAGAATACACTTGGCTAATACTTAGGGGAGAGGGACCATCCTATACTACAATTCAATTCTTATGCCGCCTACCTGAAGGTACTGTCTCCCACATCAGATAACAAATGAGTGTACTATACTATACTTCTGAAAGAGTTCTTAGCTAGAAATTATAAATATACTATAGTTTTGAAAGACTTTTTAGCTAAAAAGTATAGTTCCCGTGACTCCTTTAGTAGATTTGAAGAATTTGCTGCACTTTGTCACAGAACTCAAAGAAGCATTAATTAATGATTTTAGTTTATTGCAGAGGGCACCACAAAGGATACAGATGATGAGGTGTTGTATTAATAAGCTTCTGCTACTGTAACAAGTATCAGAAACAATCAACTTATAAAGAGAAAAAGTTTTACTTTGACTCACAGGTATCGAGTTTTCAGACTGTGATTAGTCAGTCCCTATTGCTTTGGAGCCGTTGAAATGGAGGGTGCTTTAGCAGCAGCATATGGAGAAACCACTTTACCTCAGGGCTGGGAAAGGGCTAAGGGTCCAGCATCCATTCTAAAACCACTCTTCCCCCTATCACATGGGAAGACCTCCCAACTCACCCTCATCTCTTGAATTCCCACCACCTCCAAGTAGTGTCTGGTTGAGGAGCAAAGCTTTAACACGTGGGCCCTTGGAGGATAATTCATATCCAAACCATAGCATATGAAGAACACGAGATCGGGCTGAGGAAGCACTGTGCCCTCTAAGCACCTCCAGGTAGTTGACTAACTGAAGCCCCCTGAACTCAGACCTTTATGTTTTCTGTGAATGCTGCATTCTTTGACTACATTTATTAAACCACTGCCCATTGATGACAAACAACCATAGTCCCTTCCTTCTTCCAAGAGGCTTTGGATAACACTGGGGGGGGGGGGGGAATGCCAGTTCTGCAATCACGCGTTGATTCTTCCTGTGCCAGCTTCCACACTAAGGGAGGAAGTCCCCAGCCACCAGTCAACCCATTAACCTATAAAAAGGCTCACCACTGAGTATTACAAGTATTTTTAAGAATTTTTATGTTAAAGTACAGGAGGAAGACTAAATGTTGATTTAGCGGTATCATGTGTAGCTTCCCTGGCTTTCGCTTAAATCTCCATGTTTAGTGTGTCCTGATGGTAACGAGAGACGATCTAGCCAGTCCTATTATGATATTTTCCACCAAGACCAGACAGCAGTTTAGTCCTTTTGTAGCTGGGGCATTTGCAAAGCAACCCAACTGGAAAGGCAGCCTTACTTTCCATTTTTGCTACTTTCCATGCCTCCTGCTCCTAGCTGCGTTATAATGACTGACTTACTGCCCATTTTTTCCATCAAAAAAAACTCATGTCTCCCTTTTTCAACTTTGCACTTCCCCCTTACTCTTTCCCCATGCCTAGGAATGTTCACGCTTATATTATTTCCAAAAATGAACTTTTTTTTTTTTTTTACTAAACTCAGGTCTTTGTAATTTAAAAAATAAAAATAAAAATAAACTTGTGTTCCCCCGTCATATGCACAAGGGAAAGTTGAGTTTGGACTCAAGTGATAGATGGTGGAATTGTTTTCATTGCTCTCTATTGTGTCTGGGCAGGAGACCAGAAGTAATGGCAACCAAAAGGCTTCCATTTGCTCTGTCTTTACAAGCTCCTTTTAGTGCACAGATACAATTTTAATTTTAATGGGAGTTTTTGCATGGGAGCTGGTTATCCAAAAATAATGCTGTAACAGGGTCACAGCAGATGGTGTTTCTACGGGCTTGACTAATGATTTTCTTCTCTTTCTTTTCCAGTTACACCAGCTACTCTTGGCAGAGCTTCCCCAATTCTGCAAAGAATTAATCCAAGCCTGGAGACAAGTAAGAATTTCTGTCATTTTACTAACTCGCACTGATGGTTTCCATGTGTTAGCATAATTCAAGCTACTATCCTTTCTCTATTTGTGATACTGATAACAGGAAAAGTGACAGAATTATAATTTTATAGGCAAAAAGTGTATTTCAGGATTTACTTTTCAATTTCTCTATAGAGCTCTTTCTTCGTTTTTCTGTTTGGTTTATGTTTGCAGGTTAAGTGTGGCCAAGCTTACAGAGAGAAAGGGATTTGTTGTGGATCAACAGTAATTTGTTAATTTAGAAAGTTGCCTTGTTTTACAAATCCTGTTTTAACATTATTATTGTTATTTGGAAGTATCATGTAATGCTTGCATTGGCAAAAAATAGAATTTGTCTCTCCAACCAAATTTCCTTATACCTCAAAATACCGCCTTCATATGAGCTCCCTATTCTCTGTTAAATGTTGCCACACACACACACACACACACACACACACACACACACACACACACATACCCTTGTCCTTTGATCATCCCTTCTTTATCCATGAGCTTGAACTCAATCTTCAGCTTGTGGAAAAGGTTCCACAAATCTTCTAGGCCCAGTTTTCCTGTCTTCTGTTCTACCATGGAACTTTGTCCATTGTTGCATGATACCATTTACCTCCTGGAATGTTGAATATTTACTCATTTGTGGGCATCTGTGGTCACTTTCATCAGTGGTATAGCCACTGGTAAGTTATGGGTGGGTGCTGGGATCCCAAGTCTTCAACCCCAATCCTGCCCTTTTAGTGTGTACATTAGCATAGTATACAAAATTCAATAGATTGTATGTGCTACACAAATAAATTATATTGAGCTTTAACTCAATGGTTATGTTTTATGCTCTTTCTAACTCCTTTACATCACCAAAATTTCATCATCTCCTAGTAGGAGCTTATTTAATTAGATTCTAGGGATAGATTTTTCTTTATTTGAAAAAGTATATTCTAGAGTCCATTTCATGCAAAATAAAATAAAAGGAAGAGAAAGGGTATATTTAATTAATTTTAAGCTGTTGCTCTCATTGTTTGTAATTACAGTGTCATAGAACCATAATTTGGATTTTATGAGTAAATTGTACAATAAATTTGTAATGTGAGGTTTAAATATCATTCCTTTGCAAGTGACGCAAAGTGCGGACTGATAATACTTTCAGTAAATGGCCAATGTCATCAATGTCATCTGTTTGTCATTTGTGCCAGACAGCAAACCCTTCAAAACTCTCCAGTTTCAAAAAGATCAAACACGTTCATCTGCTCCCTAAGAAGCACAAGAGGTTGCAGAAGGAGGGGCAGTTTGGGTTATGTTTGGTTTGTCCAGCAACTTTTCATTCAGTATCATGAATGAGTAGTATCTATTGTTTTCCGTAATAAGACGGGGCAGAGTCAGTTAAGAATATTTACTGACGGCACATGCAACACCTCAGAACCATCCTCTACACGTAAATAGCACACATTGCTCTCTGTTCTCCCTTCAACTGACCAGCATGGCTTCCCCAAGCCATTTCTTTTATCAGCTCACAAGGTCTGGGGAACTTAACCGTCATGTCTTGTCAAAATCCAAGGTTGGATTATGACTGATGAGTACCTATCATTTTGAATGTAATGATTTCCTGTTTGTGGCGAGTAAGAAAGCTAGAAAATTATTGTCTAGATCTGGTAAAAATCGAGCATTCTGATATCCTTACCCACAGAAATATCTGTGGTGGTATTGTGTTCCCCAAAAATATTGTGCACCCTAATAAACTTGTCTGGGGTCAGAGAACAGAACAGCCACTAGATATAGAGGTCAGAAAATAGTGGCACACACGCCTTTAATCCCAGCATTCCAGAGGCAGAGATCCGCGTGGATCTCTGTGAGTTCAAGGCCACACTGGACAGCTAGGCATGGTGACTCACGCCTTTAATCCCAGGAACTGATGGCAGAAAGCAGAAAGGTATTTAAGGCATAAGGATGAGGAACTAGATGCTAGTTAAGCTTTTAGGCTTTTGAGCAACAGTTCAGCTGAGATCTATTTGGATGAGAACTCAGAGGCATCCAGTCTGAGGAAACAGGATCAGCTGAGGATTTGGCGAGGTGAGGAAGCTGTGGCTTGTTCTGCTTCTCTGATCTTCCAGCATTCACCCCAATACCTGGCTCCAGGTTTGTTTTTATTAATAAGACCATTTAAGATTCGTGCTACAAATATCCTATCCTCTCATTTTTCTTCATCAATCTATACAGTCTTCCTTTGATCGTAAAGATGATTTGATAAAGTAAGCCCTGTGCTAAACAACATTTGTATCGGTGGACACAAGCCACACAGAACGCACAGGAGCAGCTCATCAGGATAGATAGACCCAAATGCTCACATCACCTTCCCGTGTGTGCCACACTATACCATAGACACTTACCTGTGATGTACACATGACACTGGAATCTATACCGTGCGAAAATACTGGCCTGATCTGAGGGCGAAGGCATCCGTTCACACACATCTTGCTTCTCTCATGTCCCTGTTTCTGTTCTTAGTTTCTTCTGGTTTCTTTGGGTCTCTTCATGTTTCTCTTTGTTTCTTCTTTTTATTCTTCCACCTTTTTTCTTCTCTTCATCTTTATTCTTCTACCCATTACCAATTCCCAAGCATATATACATATACATATATATCTATTCATTAACAACTTGTTAGTAATAAAAAAAACTACAAAGCAAACTCTCAGGGACCAGCATTCTGATAAGAGTTACCCTTGGCAAAGACTTGGTCAGTTTAATGGTGACTGACCACACTTGCAGGTTGTAAAAGTTCTGGCTCATCTCTTTAAGGGATAGCTACAAGGGTACAAGGGAAGAAACTAAACTGATAAAAGATTTGAGGAAAAGACAAAGAGTGTGTCTACTATTTTATGTGATTAATAATATCGGACATGATTGGTCAATTGATAGCCTTTTTCTGTTTATCACCTGAATCTCAGGACCTATATATAATTAGTCTCCTGAGCCTAAAATCTTGCATTAAAAACTGGTGTAGAAATAAGTGTTAATTGTTTTTTGAATCAGAAAAGGGAGGTGTTGATAAGGCAGAGGTGGTGGAGGAAGCTTAAGGCAACATAGATGCTATTGATCTCTACAAGGACTAAGATATAACAAGACAGACACCTGCACTGTCACTTCTAATTCACTATAATTCTTCTGAAGGGTTTTGATCCAACAAGGCTAGGCACCTACAATTCCGCTCTGTGAAAGTTCCACATGGACACTTTGGCTAATTTGTCTTGTCAGTGGCTAAGGATGGAGAACAAGACCTCTAAGTGTCTACAGTCCACATGGAACAATAGGTCTAGTTGTAAAGCATATTTAAGTATGTTTCTATTCATCAAAATTATACAGTTAAATGAGAAACCATCTTCTTGACCACCTATAGATATGTATGCCCATAAGACTGTGATATAATCATGAGATTACAAGTAAATATTACATGAAAATGCATGGTAATAGGGAGATACCATAGCTGTAATTGTACAAGAAATTACAGGTGAAAGCAGCAGTATTCAGAGTCAGGGACCTGTAAGATTGCCAAACAGGGTGTCCCATTTGAGAAACATTCCTCTGGTGGGTTGACATCTGAATTATTAATTGCTATAAGCTTTAATTGCATCCTGGCCTGCAACAATTTGTGACAATGGCTCCTGACACTCCATCCACTGGAACAAGGGCAGCCTATCAGGGGTGAATCTGAAGAAAGCTAACTCTCCTTCTCCCAGAAGCCATCAGTTGCCAGAGGCTCCTCAGACAGGGTGCAACTCCCTGAGCCCCTCTGCCATCCATGCTGGAATTGATCTGCCTTGATCTAGTCCAGGTCTTGTGTGTGCTGTGAGTTCGTGTGTGCAAAAGCACCGTTTCTCTGCAGTCATCCACTACCTCTTGCCCTGACCATCTTTCTACCTCCTCTTCTGCCGTAATCTCTGATCCTTGGGAGGTGGGGATGTGATACAGATGTCTCACTTAGAGCTGAGCACTCCACAGTCTTGTACCCTCTGCACACTGGGTAGTCATGGAGCTCTGTGTTAACCATCATCTACTGCAGAAAGAGGCTTCTCCAATGAGGCTTGAGAGCTACAGGAATCTATAGATAGAAAGACAAGTATTTAGGGGCAGTTTAATTCTAGGTCCATTTAGCAGAAAGACCTCTAAATAGCCAATTCATAAAGTTCTTATAAAGGTTATATTTAAGCAGCAGTACCTAGACCCTTTCTAAACATACATGGTATGTATTGTACACTCTTGTGGCTCTTATTTTAGTCCAAAATATATTAAATTGAACACTGTGCAACTAACCCCCAATCAACTCTAATATGTGTTATAAAATTATCATTATTTTAGCCGAATATAAACTTTTGTGCATTTTCTGACCCCCATTAGTAAACTGTGCAATCCTTAACATTTGGGGCTGTATCTTCTAAATCCTTGTATCTTACAGTTCCTGTAAGTTTTTAGAACATGCTGAGTTTTTAGTGAAAGAAATGTAGAAAAAAATGGTTCCCCCAAGTCCTCCCTCACCACTTCAGTTTCCTTTATGTCCTTAATTGCTAACTCATAAAAAAGGAGGAATAAACATACTCTCTCATCCATTATACTTAGAATCTTTCCTAAAAGCCTTCCACTGAACTTTAAAATCTGGTAATGAAGTTAGAGCCACAGTCTGACGTTGGGGTGTATTATAGAAGACCTCTATGGAATCAGGGTTGTATCCTGAGAGCACTTGAGCTGCCCAGGGTAAGAAAGCCCTACTCCTGATTACAAATCATCTCTGCTCCAACAAAAGGGAACCACCCTCTTAGCTTCAAGAGCTCTTTTTTTTTTTTAATTTAATAATTTCAACATTAAGAACTTATTGCCGCCAGGCGGTGGTGGCGCATGCCTTTAATCCCAGCACTCGGGAGGCAGAGGCAGGCGGATCTTTGTGAGTTCGAGGCCAGCCTGGTCTACAGAGCGAGATCCAGAAAAGGCACAAAGCTATACAGAGAAACCCTGTCTCGAAAAACACCAAAAAAAAAAAAAAAAAAAGAACTCATTACCTTGTTTGCAAATGAAAATTTAGCTTCCTCTAAGGGAGTCTCACTGGGAAAACAGGCTACTCTTAGGGTAGGCTGCATGCCCAGCAATAGATGGCCAACAGGAAACAAACTCAAAGGCATCTTTGAAGGGTTTTAGTATCATAATTTCCTGTCAGGGCATATCTCCCTTTTTTTTTCTTTTTTGTTATTTATATTATTTCTTCTCTCTTTTTACCCTGTAGGCCATTTGCGTATATATTATGGCTTTCGGTTTAGTGCTTTTATGAGATTCCTGAATGTTCAAACAAACAGTTCTCTGCATCGATAGCTGTTTCTTGAGCCTTTTCCTGGGTTCTTTTCCTTCTGTTTGTTTGTTTTGTACTATTCCGATGTGTTAGTTTTCGTGTTATCTTTTATTTTATTTTATCATTATCCCTTAGAAGCCTGTCTGTTTTCTAATGAGAGATAGAGGGGGGTGGATCCAGATGGCAGTGGGGAGGAACTGAGAGAAGAAAGGAGAGTAAACTGTAACCAGGATATATTATGTGAGGGGGAAAAAAATGTATGTTCAATAAAAGAAAAAAAAAAAACAAAACCCTTGTTGCCTGACAGTACCGCTAAGTGAGATACAACATGGCAGAAGTATGGCTCTGCACAGTGTGTGTTGGATGGCACACACACCGTCCCTGTGTTACAAAGGACTTGGGCTCTGGGCATGCACTGGAAAGCAGTACTGACTAGATTCTGACATCGAAGCTGACTGTGAATTCTTGACGGTCCACTTGTTTATAAAAGACTCAGTCAGCGATTCAGTAAGTAAACACAGATTCTGTCGATGGTTTATAAGGAGAGTAGTGCTTATGTTGGCTCGCTCTAGCACCCAAATGAGGGGTAAACTCTGCCTGACTCACATGCAGCCCTAATCTCCAGACGATGCCGAGCAGTCTCGTGGTGCTTGCTCTCCAGCCCTCTTCCTTGCTTTTCAGAAACAGCGGGCAGGCAGGTAGAACTGTGCACTCTATACAAGGAAAATGAGAGCACCATTAACAGACCAACCGAGAGTAAAGAGGATACTGTCCCTGCAGTGCTGTGTGTCTGCTCCTAGTAGAGCAAAACAAAGAATAAAGCCTGATGTAGTGAGGTTTGCCTGCAATCCCAGCTCTTGGCAAGCTGGCACCGGGAAGGTTAGTAGTTTAAGACCAGCCCGTTATATAACAAGGTCAAGGTGAGCCTGAGCTGTGTGAGACCAACTCAGGAAGAAAAAAAAAAAAGGGAGAAGTTAGATAATTCTTCTTCAAACAGCCACATCAACATTCACTTATTGGTGACTCTTTTCCAACCTCAAATACCCAGAGAGAGACGACAATGATCATGACATGCACGTTAGTGCTTTGTTACAAACTGTGCTGTTCTCACGTGGAGTGCATGGAAAACAAGGGCTCTTTATAAGATAAATATCCAGTTGTAACATTATTTAAACGTCCCTCTGATTCCTAACAGTGTTCCAAGCCATAATAAACGGTAAATCTATATTTACCACTTACTTATGAGAAACCTATTCCTCCTTTCTGCATATGCCTCAGCCATCAATAAGGAAACCTCTAAAATGAAGGTCCTTTTGGTGGCACACATGTAATATTCCCTTCTTTTTCTTTGGGGGAGGGATGTAAAACCAATAGTTAGAAAGTGATAACACTTTTCTTTAGAAGTCTACAAAGTGTATTGAAGCACTTCCCAGGAAATTATAGTGTGCCTGCGTGTACTCTATATGCAGATTTCTAGAGTGGTTTTTCTGCAAAGGGTAGCATACATGTTCAAGGATAAAATCCAAAATAAACATTCTCCTAGATGGCCCCAGTAGGTGGTGAGCACTCTTTAGTGACAATGGAAAGTTTAGCAGCCCATAGTTGGCTACAACCTTTGCAGTCTTGCCTGCAGCCTGTTCATTTGTTGATTAGTTAGCCACGCTACTTCAAACCCAATTCCTTAGTCATCAGAGAGCCCTAAATTCTAAATGGTAGATGTATGTATCACCAGGATCGAACATCTACGACTATCAATCCAGAAAGGCCCTTGAACTATGTAGCTCCTGTGTACGATAAAGAGGGTTTTTTAGGTAATATACAGTTATACATTGAAGGAAAACTATTGAATCTTCCTTGGCTTTGTCATGTATTTGATACATGTTTACTGAGAAAGAAGAGTCTACGTTGCATATTTTAAAAGATGCGTGGATTTAATAAAGAGTTGAAGCAAAAGTACCGGGATTACTTTTCAAGTAATTGAGGGCCTAGTGGCAAGCATGCCACGTGAGACAATACGCGCTTGAACCAGAAACACTCAAGAGCTGACTGTTTTCTAAACAGAGTACTCGGAACTGGGTAATGAGACTGTACGTCTTTCTTTAAAAGCTGTTTAAATGTATGACTTCTTGGATATATATTTTCACATGATCCACACTATATAGTATATATTGGTCAATCGCAAGACCATAAGGATTCACTTCAGTGCTTCTTAGCAGTTTGAAGTTTGATCATTTTGTGTATATATTTGATCCCTCTTGACTGGAGATTTTTGTACACATGACTTGAGCTGGGAGCCTATACTCTTCTTTTGCTTGTAGATATTTGGTTTCCCCAGAATCATTTAAGGTTTTTAGAATTTTTAGTAAAATTTACTTGACCATAAAAGGGAGGGGTAAATACAGTCAAAAAGTATGTGTTATACTGAAAGAAACTGTTATTATGGGGCAGTGATTTACAACAACAATAATGAAAATATCAGTTTTATAAAGAATGCATTTGCCTACAATTCACAACATGTGTTACAAAATAAGCTACTTCAGGTCGTCTTTTCTTTAGATCAACCATTATTTAAACCAGAGCTTGCAAACTAACCCTCAGACCAGATGCATATTCTAGAAAGAAGTTTTGTTGGAACACAGCCATGTCTATTTGTTTCAGCTTCTCTGTGACTACTTCAGGATCATTAAGATACAAAACAGAGGCCCATGAGCCTAAAATACATCCTATCTGTCCCCCTAAGAAGTTATACCAACTCCTATCCTAAACATATACATACTTGTGGTATGGCATTTTATGAGGCTAATCATCCATTTTATGCAGGTGGCCATCTTTTAGTTTCCTGTAAAAAAAATTAGTTTCAATTTGGTAATGCGGTAATGAGAACACAGCATTCACTTTACTAATTTGTTTTATAGCTAACTCTTCTGAAATAAACTATACTGTAAAGTAAGAATTAACTGTCTGGAAATCAATAAGGACTTGTGCAGTTGTTGCTATTAAAGCTACTCCATCAAATGGAAGCTGACCACATTTGAAGACTTGGCGACAGATACCAGGGATGACTATTTGCAACTGACTCTCTGAGACATGCCATTATTATGCCATAATACATAGGCAAGGAAAGCCAGAGCCACAGACAGCTAGAGTTTGACTCTGCACAGCTGTACATCTTTTATAAAGTGATTGCTGCCATTGAATTCTTGATCCAAAATAAAAGATAAAAGACCTTCCCTTAGGGGAGGTGGGGAGGAATTGGGAGGAGTGGAAGGAGGGGAAATTATAATCAGGATATATTGTATGAGAAAAGAATCTGTTTTCAATAAAAGAAAGAAAGACCTTCCCTTTAGGTTAATGTGCATTATAAAGTATTATAAAACTGAAACATTACACTATTACAATAGATATATTTTCAGAGGCAATTCATGAGTCCTTGAGGTATTCTTAAGTGCCACTCACACCTTTATTTTTTTTGTTAAGTTCTGTGAGTTTTCATGTGTTGTTGAGAACTAGCCTGTAACTTTTCTTTTTCCTTTCCTAGTGTTCCATATTAAAAAGACATATTAAACCCAAATTTCAATTATTGTGAGAGCAAATATTGTGGAGCGCCTGTCTGTGCTGTGCTGCCAGCACATATTGCTTCGTGCTCCATGAAGTTGTGCCAGGCATACCCCCACCCCCCCACCCCCCACCCCCCACCCCCGCACAAGTCCTCAGAGGGACAGAGGAACCCCAAGGCCATCCCCGCCGCAACAGAAGCTTTCTTTCCTGTAAATTGGAATAACCTTCTGAAAGTCTGGCCACAAGTCTCAGGGTTACAGTTACCTGGTCACTGGAAACACGCTACCTGCCCTTCCCTTCATTCACTACTTCACTTTTTTCTGTCTTCTCCAGGGTTATAGAAAAGACCCTACCTCTAGTGCAGTATGCCTTACACTTGAATAACATCTCTTAAGGAAATGACTCTCACAGACTCTCAGACAATAGCTGTACAATTTTGAGGAAAAGATATTTTGTAAATAAAACTTTAGTGTTGCAAATTCTTTCAGTTGCTGTCTACACCCATAAAAAATTGCAAGGCTTGGTAGCCTGTGAAGCCCCAGGTCTCTGCTCCACCACCAGTATGGCAATCTGGGTGAGAGATTAATTTGTCCATTTACAGATAGAAAAGCAGGGGGCACCAAAAGGAGAGCTCTGAGGGGCTCTCCAGGCTCTACACAGCCGGGGTACCTGATGGGAAAGATGGGGCCACAAGCTGAGAGGAAGCATAGAGAAGCAGCTCCAGCCTGGCCAACTTGCTTCATTATCTCCACAGGGATGCTCTCAGACAAGATTCTGTAAAATGTTTATCACAGCGTTTGGCACCTGGGAAATGGTGACCTGGTTCCCCCTTCTCTGTTAGAAGTAATTGCTAGGAATAAAAGAGGCTTGTATGCACAGCTAAATGTTCTGACATGATAACACCCTTTTTCTGTTTTCAAAATGGCATAACTGGATAAACCTCAGTCCAAAGCTCCTTTCTCAGAGGCTTTAGAAGACTTACTGCATAGATGAAGTGTGTGTCCTTCACTGAGGGACAATGGGCTGTTAATGAGTGTTGAGTGAAGAGTGTCATTTTCTTCTGTGGTGTAACAACTGATAAGTTGCCCATGCTCTAGTAAACAGTGCCCACTCATGTTCATGCAAGCAACCCTAATTAAATTCAGTGGATGAAAAAAAAGCTGAAAAGTGTCATCAAAGTAGGCAAAGGCTTGTTGGAAAGGGGGAGGTTCGATGGGAGAGAAAAGGGGGGCGAGAAAGGGTAATATGGAGTGAGAATGACCCAGATTCAGTATATACATGTATGAAATTGTCAGAGTGGAACAAAAGGATTGTGTGGATAGAGATTTGGGAGGAGCTGGGAGGAGCTGGGGGAGAGAAAGGAATGTTATGAAAATACATTGTATGAAAATCTAATTTGAAAAGGGGGGAGTAAAGGGGAAAGAGAAATGGTAGGTCTCAATCCAAAGCTGACTGAGTGAAATGTTGGTGTGTAAGACAGTATGGATGCTTTGACATCACTCATCACCATCAAAGCTTTCCCTTTATCCACTCAGGTTGATACACAGAGGATGTCTACTGTACGTTAGACTTAAGTTCCATGACAGAAGAAATTCCTATTTTGTTCTTGCTGTTTACTTAGCACATTGAGGGATGTCTGGCTCGTAGCAGGTACAAACAAAGTATGTCTTATAGGAATGAGTGGGCCTGAAGAATAAACATGCCCTGTAACTGAGTGAGTGGCGATCCTAGAGGCTCATGTCCTAGGAGAAAAATTACTACCATGAAATTCTACAAACGGACAAGAGGAGCTTAGCCATCACCTGCACAATGAGGCAGACCAAGCGAGGGAGCTCTGAGATCCACAGTCCCCACCAGCATGCTAACCTCCACAATCTTGCCTACCCTTGACTTTCAAATCAAGAGTCATTGTGGCGTCAGACTGGCAATCGTGTGTGTGTGTGTGTGTGTGTGTGTGTGTGTGTGTGTGTGTGTGTGT
>CABHPP010135910.1:0-46041 GCA_902168425.1 Peromyscus attwateri | reverse complement strand
TGTGTGTGTGTGTGTGTGTGTGTGTGTGTGTGTGTGTGTGTGTGTGTACCTTTTCATTTGAGATTGAGGGCTTTTAGGGTTTTCTTTTCACTTTTAGATTCTTGGTATCTGAAACTGTTGTTCAGAAAACTGTATTAGGACCATGACTCTTTCATTAGTATGTATTTCAGCTACCAACAGAGGCGGTGAATGGATCACTTGAAATGAAGCAATCCCACCCCTTTTAGTACCCTGTAAACATAGCCTTAGCTTTAACTATAATTATAGTGTGTGGGTGATGCTGCTGAAAAAAAATGCTGTAATTATGACATTATGGTTGAGAACCCTCTGAATAGAAAACACTGAGCTTCGTTGTGCATAGCTCAAGATGCCGTCATGGCCCTCTTCAGTATGAACAAGACTGATTAACCGATCGCTACAAAAGCGTTGGAGTATGTTAATAATACAAGATCAAGGGCCAGAGTAAAATTACAGGGAATGTGTTGCCTTTATTTAAACTTTCCTGTGCTCCTATGAGTCTTAGACAAAGGTCAAACATAGAGCAGGGTAGCTTGCTGACTTGAAAGGCACATGAATGAAATCCCAGGGAGAAACAAGCTTGGAAGACCAGCTCCCTAGCTTGCTTTGCCCCTGTCTCCTGGCAAGAGAACCCTTCATAGGTTGATGGAGTGGGAACAGTTTGTTTTCCTCCTCAAGACATCTACCATAGTGATGGATCTTAACTGGGGTATTTCTGATACCAAATGCATTTGTCAGGTTATTGAAACGTAAGCTTAAATTTGATTTACATGATTTATCTCAATTTGAATATACAGACTGGAGATTTCTAGCAACAACAACAACAACAAAAATGTTTTAAAATGAAAAGGGCATAGCTGGAGATCCTGGCCTGGGGAACCTGAGCTACCACTTCAAAGGAATGTGCTTTTGAATGCCTGTTTATGGTCAACAGGGGAATATTTGTGTTTTCATACCACTTTCCTGTGCATCAGGTATAGCAAAGGCATATGAGTCCCTTACAAGCAATGAAGGAATCTGGGGTTTACTGCCACCGCAGAGGAAACTGTGGGTGAGTCCAAATGGTGACTCGGGCTTGGCAGGGAATTTCTGGCAGGTAAACAGGTATTTCGGGTATTTTCTGAAGGAAAGGTGGATATGACCAGCCATCATGCCTATGTGGGCGTGTGCATTTATATATGTGTTGGAGCATAAAGAGGGAAATCATTTGTTTCCTTGGCTTTCTCTGTGTTCCTGGATTTTACGAGAGCCCTGTTCATCCCGGCACATTAAGTCTCTAAACAGATTCCCCGATCCTCCCTGTTAATATAGCAATATGAGATTTCACTTTTCCTTCTTATTCTCCTCTCTGGTTCTGCTCTAAATATATGAGGAAGAGAAAGGGGAGGAGGAGAAAACAGAAATATAAAAATAGAAGTGGAAACACGTCTTGTAGCTAACCGGCAGCTTACATGACCGCCGCCTGACGGTAGACGGTCCCTCACGTCGTTTATTTTGTAGCATCCCCAACGGTCGGCAATGCCACCAGCCCTTAACCTCCAGTCTCCAAAATTAACCAGCATCCATTGTTCCTTGAACAGTCATGCTAGCCTTTCCTACCTGAAAATTCCCTAAAACCCAGTGAAGGAGCCATCTCAGCGATCTGACTAAGCCTCCAGACTCCATCAGAGCCTGGGTCTCGGCTCTGAACTGCCACACACTAACCTGGGACTCTGGAAAAAATCACTTAATGCCTGGGGCTTCAGCTGCTCATCTGTCAACAAGAATACATGCCACCTACTGTACAGCTTGCATGAAAATTTCCACTGAGCGTGATGTTGGCTTCTATCTGTTTCCTGTCCAGCTCTGAAAGCATGGGGTGTGGTGCCTCATTAGCACATCACTAACAGAGGAGAGGACATCCATACACCCAGCCCGACCAACCCGAGGAGGGCCTTGAGGGTGTTTTTATAAGGAGGTAATTATTTTATAGCTACTTTTGGGAATCAGCCTCGTGGCTCATCAACAGAGGAACAGGCAGAGAAAATATGATGTGTGTGTGTGTGTGTGTGTGTGTGTGTGTGTGTATGAATTTAATTCATCCATAAAGACGAACAAAATGTCATTTTCAGGAAAAAAAATGCGTGCAACTGGAAATCACCATGTAAGCAAATTCAGTCAGTTTCTAAAAAACAAGTATTACATTCTTTTCTCATTTATGATTCATAGATTTTATATAGATCCTTAAAATTATGTATGTATAGGTAACATGAGAGTAAAAGTTCAACTGTCTAGGGTAAAAAGGGGAAACTAACAGAAAAGGGAAGGGGAGGAAACGTGGAGGAGGCAGAAAGATGTAGGGAGTAGGGGAGAGGATATGCCCAAAGCAAACAAAAGAGAGCAATTTAAATTTTATAAAGAATATAAGTATTTATAAAATAATACCAATGATTAATTTAAAGTAAGTAAACAAACACAATCCCCTAATTAATGAACTTGAGGGAAAAAAGCTGGGATGAAACTGATATTCAAAGAAAGTTATTTAGCAAAAGAGATTTTTTTTTAAAGTGTAGTCATGCATTGCTTAACAACAGGGACACATCCTAAGAAATGCATCCTTTGGTGCTTTACTCATCGTGAGTGCCTAAGAGAGTGGACAAGCATAGAGGTAACTAGACACTGTGGGAGCCCGCAGAGGTTTCCTAGTGAGATCTGAGCTTGCTTTACCCAGCAGGGCTGCATAGGGGAATGATTGGACCACAGGCATGGTTACCAGCTGTTTGGAAGGGTTTGCACTTGGCTGTGTGGTATGATTTGATCTAGCAAGGTGGAGGTCTTTTGCCCCACCCCCTTGGCATTATTATAAAAAGCCCTTTTGAAGAGACAGAAGGGGCCATTGGGTATTGACCCAGGTCCTCCCAAAGCTATTCTGTGTTTCTGTCTGTCTCATCTCTGCTCTCTTTCTATCTACAAATTCCTTATTCCTCTCTCCTCCTCATAGGAACCCTGTAAAAAAGCGGGAGCTGGCCTCCCATGAGACACCACCATTATACAGACAGTTCATCACTGGCTGAAATGTCACTAGATGGAACATGACTGCCCTTGATGTTTGCAAAGTCATAAAGGCCCACTTTGCCCACTTTAGTGGCAAAGCCTTCTAAAGGGACAGTTCCCTGTGAAGGACTCTTGGCCACAGATACTTGGGAATTTGTCACTTCTTCTGTGAGCTCTATTTCCTACTCTAATTCAACGGCACCCTTACTCTCATACACAAAAGAATAGCCAGGATAACTACACAGGAGGTGAAACGATTGATCAGAGCCAGCTGAATTGATTAAATAAGAAAAGCATGCGCTTAGGCATAGAGCAGGCTGATTTATGCAACATTTTGAAAGCAAAATAGTCAATTCAATGATCCATTTTAATTGCTACCAATAAATGTGACAAATTGAGAGACCTGGGACAGGGGGCACAAAACAAATTCCTGAAAATCCAGTTTACTTAAACAGCCAACTGTCAGGTGAAAAACCAGAATTCATTTAAGAAATGTAGATTTCAGTTGGAAAAATAATTAGAAGTAGGAGATTTTTAAGTCTTAAAGGGGCTTACTTGCCGAAGTCCACTTTGTGGAGACTTGGCTGGGAAGAAAATGAAATTGAGTAATAGAGAAAGGTTGATGTGTTTGCCTGATGTCTCTATCCTAGGCCAAAGACCCCTGCCTGGGTTTCAACCCTCAACCTACAAGTGAAATGGGGGTGATGACTGAGCACCTGTTTATGACAGTGACATAGAGCCCCGGGGAAGCCAGGTGTGATGGTGAACACCTTTAAATGCAGCACTGGAGGGGCAGAGGCAGATGAATCCCTGTGAGTTTTAGAAAATAAGTCTCAGGCCAGCCAGAGCTACATCACCGTGAAAGCCTGTCTCAAAAACAAACAAGAAAGAAACAAAATTTGGTCTGGAGGGATGGTTCAGCAGTTAAGAGTGCATACTAACTCTTGCAGAGGACCTGAGTTTGGGCCTCATGACTATCTGTAACTCCAGTTCCAGGCCATTGGACATCCTTTTCTAGTATACACTGTCACCAGCACTGTAGCAGGAATCTTACAAGTTCTTATTAATAAAATCAAACCTGAGGCCAGTTATGGGGTGAATGCTGGAAGATCAGAGAAGCAGAACAAGCCACAGCTACCTCACCTCACCAGTTCCTCAGCTGATCCTGTTTCCTCAGACTGGAAGCTTCTGAGTCCTCATCCAAATGTGTCTCAGCTGAACTGCTGCTCAAAGCCTAAAGGCTTATCCAGCCAAATCTAGTTTCTGGTCCTCACGCCTTATATACCTTTCTGCTTTCTGCCATCACTTTCTGGGATTAAAGGCTCACTTCTTGGGATTAAAGGCGTCAGTCACCATGCCTGGCTGTTTCCAATGTGGCCTTGAACTCACAGAGATCCAGAGGGATTTCTGCCCCTGGAATGCTAGGATTAAAGGCATGTGCTACCACTGCCTATCCTCTATGTTTAATATTATGGCTCTTCTGTTCTCTGACCCCAGATAAGTTTATTAGCATGCACAATATTTTGGGGAACACAATACCACCACACAGCACCAAACATTTACACCCCTAACACGAGCATATACAGTATATGCATACTTAAAAGTAAAATAATGACTTCTTTTCTTTAAGTCCTGGGGAGCAGCCAGGGGGAGGTAGAGGAGTTGAAAGAATGAAGACAGCTCTCAGCTCAGTGGTGGTTACAGTTATGTGCCAGAAGCTCTTGTCCCCATTTTAGCAGACCGTGGTATTATTCAAAGTCATGTAAGAAGGCGCATTAATTTATTGAGTCGTGTTACAGAAAGCAACAGTAACAATGAAATGCTGGTATTTTGTTCATTATGCTGGTTATCTGCAATTGCCCTGGGAAATTGCAAGCAAGGACAAGATGATAACCAGTACCAGCCAGTCACGGATAATGAAAATATTGGTTCCAAAATTTTTCTCGGTTATTAAATGAATTTGGGGTTGGGACTAAACAGCAATAAGACTCGTTTTCTTTAATGCATCACAAATGAAGTTAAAGAGAATTCCCAAAGAACTTTAAAAATCATTTGACCATTATGATACTGCCAGAGTGTATTTAAATTTCCCCAGGGTGTTCCCTTTAAAGATCACATTATTTAAGTGTGTGAGACTGGAGTAATGATTAAAATTATAATTTGTATCTCTTAATAATCAAATCAGATACTACACCGGCATTGAAATAAAATCTGTGACTTTAGTGGCTGTGATGATAATGTACAACACAAGGAAGTGGTCCTCTTTGAAACACCTGATTGCCCTTTGGGGACTCCAAAGTGGGTTCTCCAACAAGCATGAAATATAGCTTTTTCTTGAGTTTGTATTTTCCCTATACACAAATAACTGTATATTTCTGATGCTCACTCTCTGTCACTAGATAGATCACTTCCTCCTTCTCACTCTCCATTCTCTCTGATCACCCTTCTTACCCTTCAACCACACCCCTACTGCTTTCGTATCTCTCTCTGTGTCTCTTTCTCTCTGTCTCTCTGTCTGTCTCTTTCTGTTTCTGTTTCTTTCTCTCTGTTTCTCTCTGTCTCTCTGTCTCTGTCTATGTCTCTCTGTGTCTGTCTCAGTTTCTCTGTCTCTGTCTCTCTCTGTCTCTCTGTATCTCTCTCTCTAAATTTTCTGAAAAAAGAAAAAACTGAACATTTAACTACCATATGATACAGCTCTACCACTCCAGCATACACACACGAGTGAATCTAAGTCAGCACACCACAGAGACTCGCGCACATTCATGTCTAACACTGCATCACTGCATTGCTCACAATAGCCAAGCTATAACCAGCCTCAGTGCCCATCACAGAAGAATGATAGAAGTTCGTTATTAGTTCTAGTTGGAAGAAAGAATAATGAACTTATATTATTTACAAAAAATAGATAATATTGGAAATTGTCATATTAAAAAAAATAATCCAAGCTCAGAAAGACAAATATCACATTTTTCTCTAATAGACAAAGTCTAAAAAGTACATGTATATCAAGGTATATAGATGTACATATGATAATAAAGTGGAAAGTGTGTGGGGAGAGGCAGGTGTGTACTACAGCTTTTACTTTGAGCATTATAAATTCATTAGCTACAAATCATAAACTCCAAGATGACCTCAAAGTCTGAAGGATTCTAGATCTGACTTGGGATAAAATGAACTGACCCATCTAAATCTGTGCCATGGGAATTTTGCTGAGAAGGAAATAGAGCTGTTGAAGAGGGGGAAAGATAGCAATAATGAGTTTCACCTGATATCTTCACCTGAGCAAGAAGGATTCGAAGGGTAATCCCAGGAGGATTTCAAGGCTCTTGACAAGGGTTGAGTCTCTGTGGTTAGGTAAAGAGATCACGGTGCACGCGTTCTCCTAAGGCGTCTCATCCGAGGCAGAAGCTCTAATTGTTTGTAGCTGTTGAATCTTAAATTACCTTCAAATTCCACACAACCTTCTTTCTAATCTTTGCATTGCCTTCTCAGCATCTTGCAAGTATCAAGAATGCTGGCGAGGCTCTGTGTTCTCAAGGCTGGGCTTAGTGATAGCCAGTGAAATGTGAAAGTGAAGGAGCGATTTCACTGTGTGCTAACCTGCTGTGGGGCCTCATCCAGGAGCCCTGAGTGAGAAGATACTCTAGGGCCAAAGGAGGATTCTCTGTTGGCTGGACCACAGGGCACACTGGAACATACAGGTCTGCCCTCACTGTCTCCACTCTGCTCTTCCTGCTCTACCTAGTCCCCTTATTTCATCTGTCCCATAACTTGGGGGGGGGGGGCTACTATAAAAAATATGGGTGGTATTTTTATTAAAACGGAAAAGCCATTTTATTCAGTAAACTTCGTTATAGGCTATAGTTATATCTATGTGATTTCCCTGTACTAAGGCTGTAGTATATTTGCCTCATTCTTGCATTCAATTTCTGGTTCAAACGCTATCCAAAAAACACAAAATATAAATACACTTTTAAAATTCTACAAAATATTTTGGGCATGATTCACTGTAGTTTATATTTAGGGATTGTAGATGCTACTTTTTTCTACTTCATAAACCACAAGGTTTGGGAGGCTAGAAGAAAACTTAAATTTTGAACTTGATGGGTTGCTCACTATAAAAATTAAGTGAAATGTTGCCTCTATCCCACTTCTTAAGAGATTCAATGAAAGTACCAGAATTTATGCCACATTATTTGTGACGATTATAGTAAATTATGACCTTTCCAATGTTTATATATTGCACTTGAGGTTTGTGGCCTTTAAAAATAAATCTGACATAGCAACTATAGTATGAATTTCAAAATTGCAGACAACATATCCTGGGGTTAACACTCGCTTGTGGTAGAGCTAGGATTCAGATGGAGTCTCTGGTCTGATTCTGAAGACCATGATTTATTCTTTCTCATTTTTCTTGCCCTGTGATTTCAAGGACCTAATGTGTGTCTTAGTGCCACTCCTATCACAAAGAGGCTGAAGTAAGTTCTTACATTAAGAAAACATTGAGGTGTTCTAATTGATAAAACACCAGCAGGACTATTATCTGATGCAAACTTGTAAGACGTTTTGTAAGTGATGAAAAGGAGCAAGAAACAGATTTGCCTCCAGACTCAGCATTGGAAACTGTTTCTCACTGTAGTTGTTTTACCAGGCGCTGTTCTGAACACTTTTAAACAACTAGGAGTATCCCTAACCAGCCTCTGAGGTAGATGCTGTTTTCCATATCTAACGGAAGTCGAGACTGGGGTAGGGCAGAGAAGTGACTTATCCAAAGCATATGCAGCTAAGAGATGCTGAGCCGTGATTCAAACCCAGGCATTCTAATGCAGGGATCTCCAGTCTGCACTACTATGCCCCACAACCTCTCTACCTGCTCTTGCTATAGAAATTGCCGTCTAGACTCACATACTGTCAGGAAGAAGTTGAAAACGTGAGCTTTGAGTTAGAACTTCCAAGTAATGATGCTTCCCATCTTTGGGTCTAAGTTTTCTTGTCATTATCAAGGTCTTCAAATCAAACTCCCTCTGATACTCTCAATGAGAAGACTGACCAAAATAATACACCAGAAGGATCACCACAGTATGTGGCTAATTACAGTGCCCATTATTTGTTACCTGAAAAAAAAGTTAGAATTAACTTTAGGGTGTAGATTATGGTAGCCAAATTTTCTAGGTGAGAGATGGTAAACATTTGTTAAACTAGCACTATTCAGAGCTTCCCTCTCCCCCCACCCCAAATAATTCTGTAAGGTGACTCTTCCCATACCAGTTTCATTGATCTGGAGGAAACTTGGACTATGGGATTGAAGACTGGTTTTCTGAAATCAAATAAAGAAAGATTCACACTCAGGGTATACATGCCCAGAACTCCAATTCCTTCTCTGTGTTTTTCTAAAACCCAGGTTTGTTCAAGCAGTCCTCATTCATGGATGAGGAAGCAAGAGTAAAAGTGGCAGGAGAAAAAGTATTATTGACCTTGGGAAATATCTTCATGGGCATGCTAGCTAATGTAATTCAGCTGCATTGGCACAGGGACTAACAGCCACGCTTAGCCTCGGTGCTCAGACACGCCTAAATCTGTAAATAAAGCTGCATTTAAAATTACAGCATGGGGAGAGACCACCTAGGACATCTGTGTTGGTGTCAGAAGTAGCCACTGTAGCTTCTAATCCAAAGATACTGCTCTTGAACTAGTGCTGGACCATTGCTCTCAGGACGTGGGGGTATTAGGCCTTCTCTGTCCATGGAAATGTGAAATTCAACAGCTGATCTGAACTTTTGCTGCTGTTGACATTCTATAAAATTTCCCCTGAGACAGGAACTCTGTGTTATACTACAAATTAAGTGACTATTTCCTGTTTATTGACCTACAGCTTCAAGGTTACTAAGTCACCAGCTTAGAAAGTTTCATTATTCTGTTCTGTTCTAACAAAACATTTGAGTTCTCTTAATGGCCCAAGTAAATGGCTTATATCCCCTTCATTACATATATATTAGCCATTCCTTCTCTTTCCCTACCTTCTCTATACTTTTACTTCTTTTTCCTCCTCCATTTACTAATAGTACCCTGACTTTAGAACCATCCAGGTAGTAGATGAAGTGGTTGAAAACTCACTGGTGAGTTCCAGTGATCTGGTTTGAATCCCATGTCTTCTTTCTAGTTCAATGAAGATTTGACCTCTCAAAGACTTAATCCTGCATCTCTAAAAGGAAATAATGCTGACTCCCCCCGTAGTTGTCATGAGCTGAGTGTCTTAAGTTTCTTCGGTGTCCCTACCTTCCAACACTCATCTGTGTGTAGGAAATACCCAGCCCGTATGGAGGCAGACACATCTCAAAGACTCATACATGTCTTTTTCAAGGGAAGGATTCAAAGTCTCTCCTTTTCATCCAGTTCCAGTGTTTTGTTCCCTTTATAGCCATGAGTCACTTTACATCTTACCTACAACTTACATCTTTACATCTTACGCCTTACATCATAATGTGAGTTTAACTACCATTCAAGTGTGAGTGTCTGCTGACTTGACGCTGGTAGAGGAGCCTCTCAACTTGACTCTTCTCCTTTTCCAACTACCAGGCTGCACGTTCTGCCTGAGAGGTCAGACCTAAAACTATACAAATCAAGAAGAGGCATTAAAAACAAAGATCCCCCTGCTGCCTCCCAGCTGGAGCAATTCAGTAAATCTGGGGTGAAGCCCACATGCCCAGTGGTGATCAGACAAACTCTTCTGCTGGCTCTGGCTTAGAACTCCCAGGTCCACATGTCAAGCATTGGCTCACAGGAAGGGCAGAGACTTTGTCTAGTAGAGTTTGCATAAACTATTACCACCAGCAACAAAGCTCTACAAAGAAAAGGAAGATTTCAGGTGTGGTGGCACATACCTCCAGCCCTCAGGAAGCAGAGGCAGTCAAACCTTTGAGAATTTGAGTCCAGCCAGGTCTACATGGTGAGTTATGGGCCATTCAGGCATGCATAGTAAGACCCTCCCACCAAAAAAAAAAGGAAGGAAAGAACTGAAGGAGAGAAGGGGAGGAAAGAATGAATAAAAAGAAAGCCAGTGGTCAAGAAAATCATCAGAGCTATGGAAACTCCTCATCTGGAAGGGAAATTCCCCATGTGTCTGCGCCTCATAACAGCAAGCTGATTTCTTCATACATGTGTAAAACTTTTACTTAAGCCATTCCTTAGATAGCACAATTTTAAGAATTCTTTTACTTAATCTGTGAAGATTTCATGGTAAGAAAAGTGTTTGGCTCATGCTAGAGTATTGCTCTGTTCTGATGTCTGCTCCTTTCCTTTCTATATAGCTATATTTTATCTGATGGGCAGGTACCTCCTTTTTAATATCTCCCCTAACTCTGCCTCCAACAGAGCAGTCCACTAAGGATGAAGGCATCTGGAGTGTTATAAGGGAATAAAAACCTCAATTCTATATCTTGGATCTATTCACATAAGGGTATGCCTTGACAACCTGGGGAAAGTTTCAAAGCCAAGAGGAATAAAATAAAAATGTTTAAATAACAAATTGACAGTATGTTTTCTGTAGTGATGCTACTGTTTCTACATTGTTTGTCTCCAAAAATATTCATGTCAGAAGTTTGGTAGCCAATATGGTGGCATCATGATGTAGTGGAACTTTAAAAGGCTGAGTTTAGTACAAGGTTCTTAGATTATTGGGAGCCTTGCCTTTGGAAGGGATTCCTTGACTTTGGAATGGAATAACAATTCATTCCCAAGAAAGGTATTCTTTAAAGAAAAGTATGGCTCTAATTCCTCAGTTTCTCTGGTTTCCTATGTTAGCATGAGATCTCTCTCACACACGCTTCCAACCTTGTGTTGTCATCACCATGAAGCACTCACCAAAGCTGAGCAGAAGCCAAAGGCTTGATCTCGAATCTCAGAACTGCAAGATGAATAAACTTCTTTTCTTCAGAAATTTCCCATCCTCAGGTATTTTGTAATAGTAATGGAAAATGGACTAATTCAGAAGACTGATCATCTCTAGGTTTCTTGTTTCATTTTACTTATTTATCTATAAATGTACCAAGCTATCATAAGTCATAAAAATTTGGATTGCATATCCCATTAGTAAAAATCCTTTAACATTTAGTCACAGTTTACATGTTTTTATATGCTTAGAAATTGCATACACATAGTATGCGTGTGTTTATCATAAGACAAATATAAAAATAAATTTCATAGGTTAAGGTTATATCTCAGTGATAGAGAGCTTTCCTAGCATGTGCAAGGCCCTAAATTCAATCAATATCACTACAATCTATATGCATAGGTATATATATTTAAAATTTGTATATAGTTGAACAAAATAATATTTTAAAGTGTATTTAATATTTACTAGATTAGAGTGCTTCTTGCAATTCATGTTAACAAGTTTAGTTGTTTGGGAAGGGAGAGTTCTCATTTACTGGTTATAAAACAGAGCTGAGGATGTCTTTCTGTATGCTGTGAATGTGCTGCTCTGATTGGTTAATAAATTACTGATTGGCCAGTAGCCAGGCAGGAAGTATAGGCGGGACAAAGAGAGAGGAGAATTCTGGGAACAGGAAGGCTGAGTCAGGAGTCGCCAGCCAGACACAGAGGAAGCAAGATGTAAAAGTACCAGTAAGCCACAAGCCACGTGGCAACTTATAGATTAATAGAAATGGGTTAATTTAATATATAAGAATAGATAGCAAGAAGCCTGCCAGGGCCATACAGTTTATAAGTAATATAAATCTCTGTGTGTTTACTTGGGTCTGAGCGACTGCAGGAGCCAGGCGGACACAGAAAAACTCCAGCTACAAAACAGCAACTTGAAGGCTGAGTCTGTATCTCATTTATCAGTGCGGTTTTTTTTTAAAGGCATTCCAATACACATCAAGTCAGAGGTTCATCCACAGTAAGAACAGGACTGCATCTTGATTTCAAATAGTCTTCTGAGTCATTTCTGACTTGGAGGTTAACTTCTCATCAGATATGCCTGGAGCTCCTGAGAGCCTTGCTCTACAAAAGCCTCCATCAGTGGCTTTCTCGTTGTTAGCGGACTTGCACGGTCAGTTCACCTTTCCATTCTTCCCATGAATCTCTTCAGGCCACTTACATGTGATAAAATGATTAAAGTGGAGCAACATTATATCCCTTAAACCCAGGGATCCTTTAAATCAGCCAAGAAGAGCCTGGAAAACTTCTGTTATGTGAAGAGATAAGCACTGATTCTATGAACAAGCACTCTGAATCATGATCCTCCCACTTTTTCTGTGAAATTCCTCTCATAGCAAATGTGACATGTGACTCACACACACACAGGCCGAGTGAAGACTCTGTGAGTCTGATCCTCAATATTAGAAATCTGTTTTTTACTTTTCTATATGAAATAAATAGCACATAAAATATAATTTAATATTTTCTCTCTGTTCCATAATGGATCACCCGAAATAACCACCTTGAGACACTAGATCATCTTTTGGGTCCCTATGGATGAATGTGTAGACTCTAATTTTATTTAATTTCAAATATCTCTGTTGCCAGGATTCATAGCCAGTCTTTGCTGACATTTTTTTTTCTGTCCTATGATTCTGGGGCACATCCTACAACATGCTTCCTTAAATCTGTCTTTTCATGTCTGTCCATTCCCTGTCCCCGATTGTTACTCTCCCTCCTATAGCCAGGGAAAACATTCTTGAAATGCATAGCCCATTGCCATGCCTTCCCAGGAATCAGCAGCTGCCCAACTCTAAGCTAGCTATCTGCCACTAACAGTTTCTAAGCGGCAACTTTGATAAAGAAAGCTCATGGGGAAGAGCTGTGGTTTTGCCATGTGTGTTTGAGAGCATCAAGGGATTAATCCCCTTGGAAACTTTATTCAGGCAGCATTAGACCCAAACTGTCAGTTTCATTTTGTTTCCAATCTGCCCATCTACTGACTACATACCTAAATACCTATTTGCTGCCACCTAGTGTTATTGGTCGTTTTTGCTCTTTTGGAGACCCGCCACCCGGCTCCCAAATAAGTCACACACAGAGGCTTATTCTTAATTATGAATGCCCGGCCTTAGCCTGGGTTGTTACTAGCCAGCTTTTCTTAACTTTAAATTATCCCATCTACCTTTTGCCTCTGGGATCTAACTTCTGTATATCTTACTTTCACTCTTACTCCGTGGCTGGGTGGCTGGCCCCTAGAATCCTCCTCTCCTTGTTCTCTTGTTCTTTCTTCCTCTTCTCTCTGATTTCTCCTCCTACATATTCTCTCTGCCTGCCAACCCCGCCTGTCCTTTCTCCTGCCTTGCTATTGGCTGTTCAGCTCTTTACTAGACCATCAGGTGTTTTAGACAGGCACAGTAACATAGCTTTACAGAGTTAAACAAATGCAACATAAAAGAATGCAACACATCTTTGCATCATGAAACAAATATTCCACAGCATAAACAAATGTAACACAGCTTAAAATAATATTCTACAACAGTCTAGTGTATTGAAATATGTTGGTTACATGTGGGATTTGAACTCATTGGATACTGGACTATTACTGCTCAGAATGGTTGTTTGGGTTTCTCATAAGTTTTCAATTTATTACTGTGATCCTAAACATCATCATAACTTTCTGTCATACAGACTAGGGCTCAGAAACAAGCCACGCCCTATCTATAGGTGGTACCCTTGGACACTAGGCTTTGCAACTCTTTGATACATAGTAAGTATTGAGGAGCAACATTCAAGATGTCATCTCAAACCAGGAGCCATAATTTTCACTTCATGACCTTTGGTTATAGTTAGAAGTGAGCAAAGATCATGACTTGGAAAAGGAAGAGCCAAAAACAGGCTTGGTTTTCTTCCATCTATTCTTGAGTATTATCAGTGGACTGTTGTCCACAAACATATAAAACACTCATAAATGTGAATCCAGTCTCTTGACTTATAATGGAAATTTAGAAGTAGACCATAGTAAATAACCAATTTATAAGCTTTGCTCTTATTTTTTGTCTCCTTGTTTTCTCATCAGAACCGTTCCATGATATTGTCTAAGGATACTATAGCTTAGAATGATGCTTCCCTTTATTTAAATATTTTAACATATTTCCAGTATATGTTAAAATGTTTCATTTTGGGGTTGCCTTATGAGGCTTATTTCCCCTGTCAGTCAGAAGGTTTCTTGAGGCTGGAACCATTTTTAGTCTCTCATTTCTGTGAGGAAATCTGGCACATCCTTGAAGGCAATACATATGTTTCTCATAATGAAGATGTTTTTCCCATTGTTTCACATACAGAAGAGTTAAATGTAAGACCTTTTCAGATCAAGAGCAGGACACAATTTCTAGGCTCTGTTCTCTACAGCTATCTAGCAGCTCATGGATGCTGATAAGTCTTTGAACTTAATGCCAAAAAAAAAAACAAAACAAAAAAACAAAACCCTACAGCGCAGCCTACCATATGGGAAGAAGAGCTTTGAAGTGAGAAAATTGTGGTTTTGCATCCCAGCTTTACTATTTACTACATCTGTGTTTTGCCTAGAAATTATCTGATTCCCTCAGAAGCAACTTCTTGGTTATAAATGAGGATCATAACACTAACACACAGCATTCCACACACAAGAAGCATGCAGATGAAATGGCAAGGCACATGCTAGGAATGTGACACATAGCAGGAACTTAGTATCTTTTAAAAGACTTTTATGCATCACTTCAGTAAATGTTTTTGCTTATATAAAAAAAAAATGGGCTGAAGAGATGGCTTGGCCGGTAAAGCTCTTGCCATGCAAGCCTGAGAACCCGACTTGGGATCCCAGGACCTGTGGTGCAGCAGCATTCATCTGTAATACTCCAGAAGCTCATGGGTCATCTCTCCTGACATAGGCAGTGAGGAGCAACAAAGGAAATTGTCTCAAATAAGGCAGAAGGTGAGAAGCAACACCCAAGCTTGTCCTCTGATTTCCACACACATGCCACAGAATGTATGCACCTACACTCACACATAAACATGCACATACACACACACACACACACACACACACACACACACACACTACACACAGTGAACATTTTTCAATTACTCAAGTCAAAAGTAATCATAGCACTATTGTAATTATATGATACATTTCCATTCAGAAGCTATTCTCATGAGATGTGATTTTTCCCCCCCCAGGACAGAAATTCTGGGCATGTGGAGATATTTGGTAGTCATGCAGAGAGAGAAAGGAGTGCCCCTAGCATCTAATAGGCAGAGAGTAGAAATGATGTTAAATATCCCAAATGCACAGGAAGGCACTGAGAACAAAGATTACTTAGTCTAAAATGCCAGTCATGCAAAGGTGTAAAAATTTTGTTAGATTCTAGGCAATTTGACCCAAATTTGTTTAGCATCCTGACTAGACACATAGATAGAAAATGAGCTTCCATTGTGGTTAGCTATGAAGAGCTCTGCCTTGTCTAGGACTCAGATTCTAATTATGAGGCATTTTTTTTGGCTAAGTTGTTTCAAATTTTTCTTTGAAGGTCAATTCCCGGAGGCATCAGGGTCTACTAATGCGTTAGAAATGGTGTGTTTGCTCTCCTTGGTACTAAGAGTAGTTGTTTGCAGAAGACTAGACATGTGTCAAGTACTCAGTGTAAATTAACACACTTCTCAGTGACTATAAATAAGGGGTATAATTCTGCTAGCAAGTCGTACAGTTGGGACTCAAGTTCAAACCCCACTGGCTTGCAGGCTTGTGGTCTTTCCAGTTATATCAATGATGTGCTCTATGGGCAGTTGTAACTTTCTGGCAAAGCCGCCGTGGCTCTTCCCTTCGGACTGACACAGAGCTGGAGCCTGGGGGTTGCCCTTTCTCCCAGGATCTGCATCCAAGAATCTAACACTGAGTTCCATGGCTACCACAGCTTAGGCAGCTGAACTCCCAGAACCATATGGAATAGAAAGTACAATGTGAGAACCCCCGGAAGACAGCTGTGAGTTTGCATTTCTGCTCCACGTAAATGGAAATTAAGGCCTGATTGATCTTCTTGAGAGTCACCAGACCAGTCATGGCCAGCAGAGAGGCATGTTGTTGTGCATGCTGTCACCCTCTGAAGGCCACACAGCCAGTTTTGCATCCTCGTTACATGGAGTTTGCCTCCCCTGCTTCCCCAGGATCCAGTGCACGCTGCTTCACCTTGCTAATCCAACCATATATGGCTTGTTTTTCCCAAGACTCAGTGTTCGAGAGAGCTTTCAGTATAAACACTTGAGAAATTCATTGTTGTACTAGTGTGATATAGAAGTTCATTGTTCTATTCAGTGATCCGCAACTCATCACAATCACCTGGGGCACTTCAACAATAACAATGCTCAGACATCACCCCAATCTAATTAAATTAGTCCTCCAAAAGGTTTGTGTTTAATACTCCAAGTGATTATAATATGCTGCCAGAATTCAGACCCACTAGTTCAGTTGGAAAGAGCTGGCAGGCAGGTGCCCAATCCATGAGTCTCAGTCTTTTTTTTTTTCTTTTTACTTTGGGTATTTTTGTGTGTGTGGTTATATTGACAACATTTCTCCCTTCCCGTTCCCCCTTCAAAACCCTCCCATATACCCCTCCCCTCTCTCCTTCAAAGTCATGGCCTCTTTTTTCATTCATTGTTATTGAATGCATATATTTGTGTATTCAATATATAGTATATTATATATTATATTTAGGGCTATATCTTTATATTACTATAATTAATTAATATTTATTGTATTATATAATTAATATGCTTATCCGATTATATGAATTAGTATGCCAGATACTAATTAATATATTTATATATATTAGGGATATATATTCCTAAATATAACCTGTTCAGTCTGTATAATGTTAGTTGTATTGTGTTTTCAGGGCTGACCATTTGTCACTAGGTAATTAGTTGATGTGCTCTTCCCTGGGGAAGACCACTCTCCTGCTCTCAGCTTTCCTCAGTTGCCTGCCGTTTTCTGTGTAGTGTTGAGGCCTCATGGGTTTTTCCCCACCCACTTTGACATGTCCATTGTTTAACTCATGTTTGAGCTGTCAGTCATATTAGTAAGACTTTATGAGTATATCTTCTGAAATTACTAGGAGACACACTCTCATAGCAAACACCCTATCCTCTGGCTCCTCCCATCTTTTTTGTCCCCTCCTCTACAACATTCTCTGAGCCTTAGGTATGGAGGTGTTTTGTAGATGTGTTTATTGGGACTGGGATCCACAACTGCATTTTCATTGGTTGTGGATTTCTAAAGTGGTCTTGATCTGTTGCAACTAGTGGCTTCCTTGATGAGGAGTAAAGACTATACTTATCTGTGGATATAAGGACAAATGCTTATAGATTGTTGCTAGAGATTATTCTGGTTGAGTAAGGAAGTGGTTGTAGATTTTTTTTAGTAACAATGACTTCACTAGCACTAAGAATTCCAGTACCAGGCATGGTTTCCTTCTTGTTGAGTGGGTCTTAAGTCCAATAGAGAGCTCTTATTTAAGAGTGTCACTACTGCACCTTTAGGGTTATTGTTCCATGTTGGTCATTAATGTGGTTCATGGGTGTCACAGCTGGGTAGGACTGTTGGTTGCCTCCATCCTTTCGGGGTTTGCAAGGCACCCTCTGACTAGCACCTGAGAGCTAGACCCATGAGTTTCAATCTTAATGTGCATACACAGACAAAGAGCATGCTAGAATGCTGATCTTAATCTAGTAGGAACAGAAGTGAACAAAACTAACTAGCATGCCACTTACTAGTGATGTTTGGTTAGTAAAGGTCATCTACTTGTTCTTCATCTTAGGAAACTAGATAGAGCTAAAACAAACAACAACAGTATTCTGTACTCTTATATTGTAGCTTGTTTGGAACAAGGCAGGACTGACACTGGTCCAGACTGTTGTTTGCCATTCTCACTGTCCTGTGCATTGTCCACATCTCTAAGAGTTATCAGCATCACAGTGTCTCCAGCCATTGCCAAATGTCTGCTGGGAAGGAAGCAGAACCTTATTTGAGAATTCTTGACTGAGAACAATGAAGCTAAAGAAAAATCTTTTCTCTTTGTGACTTAGAGGTCATGTCTAAGTATATGATATGTATCTTTGTATTTGCCAGATTGGTCATTCTTTTTATATAATAGAAGTGTGCTGAACACATAAACCAGTTTTCAAATATGAATATATACATAGGAACTCAAATAATAGTAATTCCACAGAGTAAGAGAATTTATGGAGGGCAGAAATTACTAAGAAATAGTGATTCATGGTTCTTCCCCCTCAGGAATTTCACCCACCCTCTTTATATAAAATACTTTGTCTGGTTTGCCATAATCCTTGAACTAAATATACTACTTCAGGGAGTTATGGCTATTAAGCTAATGCCCTACTCATAAATAACTGCTCACTGATTGTTGAATGATGCACAAATGAATGCATGCAGCTCAACCCTAAAACCAAAAAACTTGTAGTATGCTGTCTTAGTTTTTGTTGCTGTGATAAAGTACCCTAACAATAGCACCTTAGGAAAGAAAGAGTTCATTTTAACTCATAATTCCTGGTTGCAATCCATCGTTACAGGGAAGCCAAGCCAACGAGAACTTGAAGCAGCCAGTCATACCCATAGGCAAGGAGAGAGTCGGTATATACATATATGATTTCCTCTTGCTTTCTTCTCTCTCACATATGCAGGATCTCCTGACCGGCCAAGAGATGGCGCCACCCACAGTGGGCAGGTCTTCCTACTTCAACAAACAACATCAAGCTAATCCCCCACAGACCAAACTTATCTAGACAATCCCTAATGACACCCTTTCCAGGTGAAACTAGATGATGCTGACCATCAAAACTAACCATCACGTGTGCTCATTACAAACGTGTGCTCATTGCATTTGGAACTTTAAGCCTTAGAAATGGCATCACATACAAGGGTGTATCGTTGTCATTCCGAACTAATGTCCTCAACAAAATGGCAAGGAGTGGTGGTGACTCATTTGCCCACTGTTTTCCTCTGGCAATAAGGCTCCCTCAGACTTCAGATTCCAAGTTTTCAGTGACACCAACTTAATGTTGGCAAAGGCATTGTTGTACTTTCTGACTTGTACTGTGATACCCACACTTCTTCCTCCTACCATTCCTGGCTAAGAACTTGACATGTGAAATCCAGACATGAGACTCCAGTGTTAGCAAACAGAATGCCTTCTAACTCTCAGAAAGGAAATGGTGATATGACCTAGTGGTTCCTAAATTAACCATCAGATGCTACCTATGAAAGCTACTGGGGTACATTTAAAACCCCAACACCCAGACAAGTAAATTGTTGACCCATAAATTACCAACTGAAATAGAATTTTAAAGGATGTAACATAAACATCAATATTTGCTTAATTCTCCAATAAATTCAAACATGTATTATTTCTGTCTGTGGAGTCTTTACCTGGAATTTGAGTTTAAAAGGATGAGATAACCCCACTTAGAATTTCTTCTGCTAAGTCTCACTGAGGAGCTTTCCACATGGCCAAGGATCTAGCAGTGCTTTTTGTGCAATGAATTACAAAATTCTGTCCCCAGGATGGGGGAGACCAAATTAATAACATTAAAAGATAAGAAGAAAATTCCAATTCTCTTATAGTTAGTAAACTGTTATAACTTCTTGCCTTATACATTTTAAATAGGTATTTAGCTAAGGGGAACAGATTTTAATTCATTCTGAACCTTGTGTAACCATCATCAATCTCTAATTCCAGAATATTTCCATTACTTCACCAAAGAATCCTGTACCCTGTTAGTAGTCAATCCCAATTCCCCATTTGCCTCACTCTCTGATAACATTAATATTTTTGTCTATGAATCTGACTATTCTTAACACTTTATATGAACACTATATTAGGTAATCTTTTTGTGCCAGGCTACTTTCACAAAGCAAAATGTTTTCAGTTTTCAGGTTTCAACTAGTTTGTAGCATTTATCATTACTTTATTCTTTTATATTACTAAGTAATATAATATGTGACCATACCATGTATTCTTTTTTCATTCACCAGTTGATAAACATTTGGACTGTTCCTAGTCTTGAGGCTATTCTATGTCATTCGCCCATGGGCATACTTGTACATATTTTTGTATTATTATTATTTTTTCATTCTTTTGGACATAATATCCCTAGGAGCAGTGTTGCTGGGTCATACAATAAGTCTGTGTGTAGCTTTAAGATAGTGTCTCATGGTGTAGTGATGGCTGGCCTCAAACTTGCGATCCTACGTCAGTCTCCCAAGTGTTGGGATTACAAGTATGTACCACTATGTCTAACCTTGTATTTAGTTTTTTGAAAAACCATCAAACTGGTTTTCCACAGTGGCTATACTACTTCACATGTCTGCCAGAAGTCTCCAATTTTCCTATAACCTCTTACTTTAGATATTAATTATTTAATTATATTATCTGTTAATAGCTTTACCCTAATCAACCAGAAAGTAAATTTAGCAGAAGTCAGTGCTAATTCTATTCTAATTGTCTTTCTTAAAAAGCATGCTAGGCAATATACTTTATTTATTTTTATTATATATGTTCTTTGACAATTTCATAAATGTTGTGTTAGCTAGTGTTACTGTTGCTATAATGAAATACCATGATCAAAGCAACTTGGAGAGGAAAGGGTTCAATTGACGTATACTTCCATATGACTGTTCAACGTCAAAGGAAGTCAGGACAGGAACTCAAACAAGGCAGAAACCTGGAGGCAGGAGCTGAAGCAGAGACCATGGAGGGGTGCTGCTTACTGGCTTGCTCAACTTGTTCTCCTATAGAACTCAGGACCACCATCCCAGGGATGGCCCCACCCACAATGATCTGGGCCCTCCCCAATCAATCACTAATTAAGAAAATGCCTTACAGCCCGGTCTTATGGAGACATTTTCTTAATTGAAGCTCCCTTTTCAGATAACTCTAACTTGTGTCAAGTTGACATAAAACTAGCCAGTACACATGCATATAATGCATTTTAGTTAATCTGTCCCCATGTTTATTCTCTCCTATCCTTCAACCCCTATCAACACTAATCTTCCTTACAAGCGCCTTCCTCACATTTATATCTTTTTGTTTTGTTTTGTGATCTGCTGAGTTTTATCAAGGATGCCTGTGTGACCACGGGTTTGGAACTATCTACTGGAGCCTAGTGGGCTCACTCATGGGTATATAACTGAAGACAATGACTGCCCTTTCCTCAGAATCTTCCAGTAGTTGGTAGGTCCATAGGAAAGGGATATGATCCCATAAATCCCTCCCTAATCCATGATGACTGATACCAGGCCCAGTTTTGTGCATGCTCAGTGGAGGAAACTTATCTGCTAGGGAATTATAATGGCAATGGCTATACCATGACCAGGAGATAGTATTTCCCAGCCCTTCTCACTGTCTTCTGGCTCTTGAATTCTGGAATATGTCTCTCTTCTAATTTTTAACTTACATTTTTCATTAGCTTACCATATGGCTTTTTTATACAATGTTTGTTTTGATTAACCCTGTCCTATCCTCTCTCCCATCCTACTGTTCCCATCCCTGCTTACACCTCTCCACCCCCAGTAGCGCCTTCTCTTCTTTCAGATAACTTACGTTCTACTATTCACCTTCCCTTAAGCATCCCCCACCCCAGTGGTTCCTTTCTGGTTTCTTGGTTTCTACAGGTACTCCAAATAAAACACATAAATCTAAATATCAAAGCCAACAGCCGTATGTGAGAGAGAACATGCAGTGTTTGTCTTTCTGTGTCTAGATTGCCTCACTCAGCAGAACTTTTTCCAGTTCCATGCACTTACCTGAAAATGTCATGATTTAATTTTTCTTTACAGCTGAATAAGTTTCCATGGTGTATGCACCCCATTATCCTTATCCATTCATCAGGTAATGGGCATATAGGCTGATTTTATCTCAAAATACACTTTTTAAAAAATAATAATAAAAGTATAGTAAGTCTACTGGCTTTTTCTCAGTGTGTTCTTCTGCAGTAAGTTATGTATATTTAAAGTATGTTCTTATTTTCATCTTCCCAATAATTAGTATTGGGGCTGTTGTGTATACCTTGATAGATCCCCTCTCTGGACAGAAAAAAAAGAATACTAAGGAAATAATGCCTTCAGTGTCTCAACCAAGAAGTATGCTAGTAGGGAATCTTGAATATCCCTCAAAATCTCATGTGTTACAGGCTTGATTGACATGATGGTGCTCTAGGAAGGTCATAGGACCTTTAAGAAGTGGGACCTATCCAGTGAGAATCCAGTATTGATAATGTGACAGAAGCTGGAGACCTCAAGCCAGACCAATGACTCAAGGCAATGAACATTTGCAAGTAAAGATGATGGACTAGAGGGTAGACTGTGTGACTCACTGTGACATACTACAGCTTCCACAATGAGATTTTTTTATATATTTCTTTTCGTTTCTTATAAGGTGGAGGTTGCAAGGGCAGAGGGTGGATACAAAGAGATGGGAAGATGAGTGGGATTGGGGTGCATGAAATGAAATCAAAAAAGAATCAACAAAAGGTTTTTAAAAAAAGAAGTGGGACATAGTGGGATGTCTTTAGGTCATTGGGAGCTTGTCATTAAAGAAGAGAGAGAGTTTGGTTCATTACCTCTTTTTTTTTCTTCACTTCTTAGCAATGAGGTGAGCAGATTTGCCTTACCACATATGCCCTTCAGTCCCCAATATACCACCTCTCCACAGGCACAGAGAGTGGGCCCAATTAGTCAGGGATTGAAACTTCCAAAAATTTAAGCCAAAATAATTTTTCCTCTTTACAATTTTTAACTTGGAGTATTTTATTACAGAGAAAGAAAGATGAATAACACACAGTCACTGTCCTTTTCAGAGAAATGATAGGTTAAAAACCTGAAATCTAGAACAAAATAAAAACCTTGAAACTTTAAACAGAAGTATATGGCACTGTGTCCAAGATGATTAAATGCAATAATGTGAGAGCCATGAGTAAATAAATGAACCAGACAAATGCTATGGAGAAAAAAAGAGAAGAGAAGAAAACAAGTGATTCTGCCCAAGCATTGGAAATTAGAGTAAATTGAGTTTGACCACAATTACTAAAAGAACTAAACAATGGGAGAATTCTGTAAAACCAAAAATCAAGTTATGAAAAACTGAGTGACTCCTGTGAGTAGCATAGTCCTTGGTCTCCCAGCATGGTCATGCAAATGAGCTGTCTGTGCAGCCTGTGTCCAGTTCATTTCATCTCTCAGACCTGATAGAGGAACTCTTCTAAGATACCACCAAGTTCAGTGACTTGGCATTCATTTTAAAGTCAGTGAAAATCCAGATGATGCCTTTAATGAAAGTCAACTTTACAGACTTTTTAGTGAACTAGGAATCTACTTTTCAAATTGTACTGGATTTGAATTCAAAATAATGATTTTTTTTTTAAATGAACAGTTGAGTGGAGAATTTATAAGCTCTGCTTTTCAATTCTCAATCAACAAATACCTAAGATTTTGCAACTGCATCTTCTAAATTCTGTAGAGAAAACCACAAAGAAAATCAAGTATGTGCATGTGTCCTTGTGGTAAGATTGAGCATTCCTTGGGTATATGTCCAAGAGTTGTATAGCTGAGTCCTGGGGTAGATTGATTCCCAGTTTTCTGAGAAACCACCATACTGATTTCCAAAGTGGCTGTACAAGTTTGTATTCCCACCAACAATGGAGAAGTGTTCCCCTTGCTCTACATCCCCCCCCCAACATAAGCTGTCTTCAGTGTTTTTGATCATAGCCATTCTGACAGGTGTAAGAGTCATTTTGATTTGCATTTCCCTGATGACTAAAGATGTTCATAGCAGCATTATTTGTAATGGCCAGAACCTGGAAACAACCTAGATGCCCCTCAACCAAAGAATGGATAAAGCAAATGTGGCACATATACACAATGGAGTACTACTCAGCAGTAAAAAAACAATGATATCATGAAATTGCAGGCAAATGGATGGAACTAGAAAATATCATCCTGAGTGAGGTAACCTAGATCCAGAAGGACAAACATTGTATGTACTCACTCATAAGTGGATACTAGATATAAGGCAAAGGATAACCAAACTACAACCCACAGCTCCAGAGAAGTTAGCTAACAAGGAGGACCCTAAGAGGGACACATAGATAGCCCAGAGAAGGATAAATAGATGAGATCTACATGAGCAAACTGGGAGTGGAGGGGGGTGGGTAATGGAGGGCAAAGAATGGGGAATGAGAACATAAGGGACAGTGGGAGAGCAAGGAAAGAGATACCATGATAAATGAAGACATCATGGGAATAGGAAGAGGCAGGGTGCTGGGGAAGTTCCCAGGAATCCACAAGGAGGACCCCACCTTGGACTACTGGCAATGGTGGAAAGGGTGCCAGGACTGATCTACTCCAGGGACTGGATTAGTGAATACCCTAACTGTCATCATAGAGCCTTCATCCAGTGACTGATGGAAGCAGATGCAGAGATCCATGGCCGGCACCAGGCCGAGCTCTGGGAATCCACTCAATGAGAGAGAGGAGGGTTTCTGTGGGCAGGGGATGTTGAGATCATGATGGGAAAATGTTCAGTGATGACCAACCAAACTAGTGGAAACCCATGAACTGTGGACCAACAGCCGTGGAGCCCACATAGGACTGGACTAGGCCCCCTGGATAGGCAACACAGTTGGTTAGCTTGAACTGTTTGGAGAGCCCCCAGTCAGGGGGATCGGGATCCGTCCCTGGTACATGGGCAGATATTTTGGAGCCCAGTGCATAGGGTGTGATACCTTTTGCAGCCTTGGTGCAGTGGGGGAGGGGCTTGGACCTGCCACAGCTGAATGTGCCAGGCTCTGCTGACTCCCCATGAGACATCTTGACTTGGGGGAGGTGGAAATGGAGAGTGGAGGGGAGGCTTGAGGTCGGGAAGAGGAAAGAGCAGGAATCTGTGGTTGGTATGTAAAATAAACAGAAAATTTCTTAATAATAAAAAAACAAGAAAATCAAGTATGAATGTGAATTCCTTATGTTCAGTATTTTCTACTAGGAAATATCATATTAACTGTTTACCAATACCATTGTAGTTTAAAGCCTTTTTTACTAACAGCCTACACTATGTCTTTGATCTCAGTATTTGTAGTTTCATTATTGTTCAGCAACTCCATAGATTTTAAAAAGCAAAATGTCTACCAGAGCTTTTCAAATGCATTCTTGGTCATTATATTATCTACAAGTAGTTTAGTTACAGATTTATTTGCAACATTTTAATAGGCCAATATTCCTCAAAGACAGAATATTTACTGAAGTAGAACCTCAGCTGTCTTAAGTAGAGAAATTAGTAAATATCTCCAGTTACAAACAGAAGAAAAGTCTGGAAATGGCATGCACACTTTTCAGAAGGGTGCTTGGCCAAAAAGCAGAGCTTCAAGTGGGAAGACCCCAACAGGATGAACAAGGGGCACATTCCTCTAGATGCAACTGCACAGTGTAGACCTTCTCAGTAGCAGGTACAAACTACTCAGTAAATCCAGTGTTCCCTGGCACTGAGTGTGAACCCAGGAAGCCACAAGCACATACAGAGCAAGAATTTTATACTTCGTTTTCTTTCAAAAAGTAAAATACTAAGTCAAGATTTCAACCACCCAGTCCATCCTGTTCGAGTGGCTTTGGATAGGAGCTGGAACACTTGATTATACTATTGGTAAGACAACTTGGACTCACAAAATTTGAGTTCTGCACTCTTTCTTTTTCACCTGCTTTTTCTAAAATGAGTATTGCCAACAAATCAAGAAAGCTCCTCCTATGATTCCAGAGTGCCCTGTCACCAAACATCAGGTGGCACTCTAAACATCCCAGAGACCTTTTGAAGGCCAGTCCCACAGTGTCTGCATGAACTGTTGGTAATTCCCAAGCCCCACGCTTCTTCACACGCTTGATACATTCTCTTTCAATGGATTCTCGGAAATACAGAGAGAAAGCATTTCCTTGGAATCTCATTTTAATGTAAATCACAATAATATAGCAATATTTCCCAGTTATCCAGAACTCAGAGTTCAAAAACTGTGACTATAGAGAGCACAATAGAAAGCCATCTCCAAACAGTGAGGGCAAAGCTGACACCATACCATATACACTTCATATACCATATACTCTTCACATGTTGCATCTAGTGCCAGTGGATCTTAATTCCATGGTTCCACAGTACAAAATGACTTGATAATGGGATGAATTTCAGGCTTAACAATGGTCATGGTGTGCTACACCAACGGTCAATGATTCATAAGGTGATCATCACAATTGACCTCAAAGTTGTAGTCACAGTGAACATTTATGGAATGCTTATTCTGTATGAATCACTATCCCAAGAGCTTGGCCTGTGTCAGCTCATTCATCTTTACAATGACCCTGTGATATACTGTTTTAGCCTCATTTAACTAATGAACAGGGGTTAAGTAATCTAAGGTTTCAAAGATTGTAAATGGGGGAAGTGGGTATGGAACCCGGGTGTCTGGAACCCAAACTGATGCTGTCAGCCTCTACCTAGCATCAGCGAATTACTTCCTGGTAGTTTCCATCGATTGTCAAGATAACCCTCGAGACAAAGAATTATTAGTATTTTTAATAAATAATGCCATTCTAGTGAAATAACTGTATGGGACCTGTACAGAGCCTCTGTGAAAGCATGGGTATCACCAGCTAAACTGAAGCTACTTAGTGTAGGCTGGCCTCCCCAACAGTCCTTACAGTCATAGCATAAGTCACCATGGTAACTTCTGATCCCCATGCAAAGTCATCCAAAAGGTCCCATGACATCAGGTAGGTTTTATTAAAGATAATGCAGATTTTTAATACAATTTAGAAAAAAATAATTTCAAGAATAGGTCTTAAGGCATGTGCCAGCAAAGGAAACATTCTTGCCTTGTTTTGAAAGAATCACAAGCCAAAATTAATTTTCAAATTTCATAGAAGGAAGATTACCTTCATAAGTATTATTTCTTAAAGTGAAAGTGGTGAGCCATTAGTAAATCAGTTTACAAGGTTGCAAGAAGTATTGTACATATGTATATAGTGTGTGTATAAATACATTATAAATATGTATGCTATATAACAATATACAGTCAGAATTTATTAAATACAGTGAGAATCATAGTTGTGAGACATTTTCATTTTATATACATGTACATATAGAAAACATACATAAATACATACATATGGGGAAATTATGTAAAAAAAACTTCTTCCCAGGGGTCACTTTTTAAAATTTTGAAAGCCATGGGTGTAATGGTTGAGAATAAAGACTTTAAGACAACTGCTTAGTGGCAATCAGGGCTGTGACACTTAGCAAAGTGACCTCTGTCCTGTTATTTTACTTCTCTGCCCCTCGGTTTCCTTACCTACAAATCGTGAAGATTATAACACCTGTTTCTTGTGCAGGGCAGTAGCTGTCACATGACCCGCGAGACCACTTAATGACTAGTATATGGTCACCTCCTCCTTCAGTTCCACTAAACCTCATCCAGACCCTGTGAAGCACAGACAAGGAAGTGGACGGTCTCTCAGCTGGAGCCGCCATCTCTCGTTTATTACTTGTGGAAAGAACATTACAATTTCACCACACTTGGCCTCAACCTGTGTGCTTATGCAATCCTCACAACATATGAAACCGTTTCAGCTGACAGTATTTCCTCACTCTGGCTTACATTCAGCGGTAATCATTCATTCCTTCTGAAGAGCAGGGAGATTGACTGGCTACACACAGGATCCCCGTCAGAACCCAAGTCTACCATAATGAGCCCAAAGCCGTTTTGTCTGGTGTGTCCTTATGATTGTTAGTAGTTCCCTCCTCATTTTTTCATCCTTCATTATCACACACATTGATTTGATCTTATAATTTCTTTCAGCATTTAGGATGGAAGCTGTATTTGAAGATCATTTATCTGTATTTTCTTTTAGTGGTGCTGAGAACCTATTTCAGGACCTCACACATGTTAAGAAAGGCTCTACCACTGAGCACCAGCCCTAAAGCCATTTTTTTTCTAGTATGTCTTTGTACGAGTTTAATTTGTTGATTTTTTTTTTCTTGATCGTGTTAAGGAATGATATCTTTTTACTGAAATAGAAATTTTTCAGACAATATACTCTGATCACGGTTTCCCCTCTCTCGTCTCCTCCCAGATCTTCCCCACCACCCAACTCCATGCCTGCTTTCTGTCTCTCTTTAGAAAACAAACAGGAAAAAACAAAAAGAAACCACAAGAACAGAATTTTAAAAAATAAAACAGGAGAAATACATGCACACGCATACATGCAACACTACTCCCTCCCCCCTCAAAAAAAAAAAAAAAACCCCACAACATTGGAAACGTAATATACAGGCAAAAGACTAGCAAGGGGGGAAATGCCCAAACAAAGAAATATGAGATGGAAAAAAAAAAATCTCCAAAAAGCCATTGAGTTAATTTGGGGTTGGCCATCCACTGCTGGACATGGGGCCTTCTTTTAAGTATGGTTTGTATGCTTGGTGAGACTCCACTGAAGAGAAGAGATTTTTTTTCCTTTGCAAGCAGTTATAAATAAGAGATCGTTTCTTGATTAGGAGTGGGAGCTTATGTGCACTTTCCCCTCTCAGCAATGGGACCACATCTGGCTTAGATCTGTGCAGGCCTTGTGGATGCTGCCATCGTCTCTGTGAGTTCATGTGTGCATCAGTACTGTTGTGTCTGGAAGGCACTGTTTGCTGGGCGTCATCCATCTGTTAGTTATTTTCACTGTTACCCTGCAAGAAAACGTCACGGAACACGACAGAATCCGCTAATAGAGTTTATTGGAGGACAGGGATAGCGAGTGCCCGTACGGGGAGACACGTGTGTATAGAAGGAGAGAAAGAGAAAGAGAGAGAGAAATGGGGAACATGGCGCCGGCTTTTAAAGACAGGGCATGCAAGGTAGACGTAGATGACGTAGGCACGCTGTGCGCTTGCGTGGCTACGTGACATCATGGATCCTGGTCACGCGAGACGCCTTGACCCAGAAATGGCTATCTTGACCTGGAACTGGCTAAGCGAAAGTGTCCGCCGGGCATATGCAAACACGCCCAACCTTGGGGCATGTTGTGAACCCTTCACCATCCCCACTGGCTCTTACAATCTTTCTGCCTCCCCTTCCGCACAGCTCTCTGAGCCCTGAGGGAAAGGATTTGACGAAGGCATCCCATTTAGAACTGAATATTCCGAAGTCTCTCACTCTCTGCATATTTTCCAGTTGTGGGTCTCTGTATTAGTTCCTCTCTACTGCAGGGTGTAAGCTTCTCTGATGATGGCTGAATGAGATACTGGTCTATGTATGGGTTTAACAGAATGTCATTAGGAGTCATTTCGTAGCTATGTTCCTTTAGCAGAAAAATAGTATTTAATTTTCTCCTAGGTCCACAGCCTATCTAGTCTCAGGTTCTTAGCCACCCATGCTGCCCATATAGTATAAAACATGAGTTCCATCTTATGGAGTGGGCCTTGATTCTAAGCACAGAGTGGTTGGCTACTTCCACAATATTTGTACCATTGTTATGGTTTAAATCATGTAGGTATCATGCAGGCAAGTCACCCCTGTATACTGAAGCATTTGTAGCTGGATTGGTGTTTGCTTTTCTCTTCTGGTAGAGTGCAGAGTACCTTCGAGTACCATAAACACTGGCCAATAGGATGAAGACTCTAGTTAGGCACCAGCTCAGCGTCTCCATGAGATGTGTATGTGTTGTCTTCAATGATGGGGCCTGACAATCAGTTGGTGGCGAGCAACCATGGCCGTGTTACTTTTGTCTTATTTTGTTTTCTTGCTTTCCTTATGGTTTGTCCACTGTCACCCTAAATCAAGAGGAAGTTGTCGACTGGTTGAAATTACTTGTAATCAAAGAGAAAGATTTTTCCTTCAAGTGGCCACCCCCATGAAAGATAGCTCAGTCTTCTACAGCGTGTTAAGAGGTGATAAGTGGAGGTGGGTCAGAGATTGTTGAGCGGTTTAAAAGAGCCCTTGTCAATCAAGATGGCGGCTGCCGCTGGTGGGCCGTGTGTGAGAGCAAAATAGGATGATGAACTGATGTGGAAGTAAGAGGAACAGGGCCACAAAGAAAGACGTCAAAAAAGATATACAGAAAAAGTGAAAGATAAAAGCTCAGAGAAAAAAAAGATAGAAGGATTAATTTAAGTTAAGAAAAGCTGGCTAGAGCATCAGAGTTTCTCTGCCTTCCTCGGGAATCCGCGGTTTGGATCGATCCTTCCTGTGCAGTCTCCCCAGGCCTGCGGGTGAGCGGATCGCCGGGCACACGGGTGAGAGGCGTGGTACGAGCGGCGTGGTCGTAGCGAGCACAGGGAAGGAGCAGCGGCCCGGGGCTCCCCGGGTGACCCTTTGGGGCGCGACAGAGCTGGGTGAACACAAGAAGAGGAGCTACAAGGATCAGGGACACCTGTACCCGCACAGTGGATGTTAATCACCTTGCTGATTGCTTCTCAATTGGGAACTAGTGGAGAGCACAGCGCCTACGAGACCTGAGCTCCGCGGCAGGGATCAGTGCAGCTGTGGCTACAGAGGCAACGAGGGAGGACACCGCGGTGCTCGCAGGAACCTGAAGGATCGAGGAGCCAGAGAAGGAGGAAGACATCAGGGGCCAGCCACCCAGCTATACAGCAAGCCACGGAGTAAGAGGTGTCTTTGGATCCTGTATTTCAAGAAGCTTTCAAAAGAACTTATTAAGACCACCCAACCACCGAACCAGATCACCAGAATCGTAAATATATACCTCACCGACTGAGAACAGGGGTGGTCAGCTTGCCCAGAGAACCAGATTTTTAGTTTCTCATTTCCCGGTGCTTGAAGTTTCTCATTTCTGAGGCTTAGAGGTGTAAGCCTGAAGGGTTAGGGTCTCACACCATCTGCACTGAGCAGAGAAAGAGATGAGTAGACGCCAGCGGAAAAATACAGGCAACAACATAAAGGCCTATATGACAACACCAGAACCTACCGACCCTACAATTGTAAGTCCTGAACATACCAAGGCAGAAGAAACAGAAGAAATTAATCCTAACAATGACTTAAAGAAGATGATAGAGGCACTTAAAGAAGAAATAAAAAATATTCTTAAAGAGGAAATAAAAAATTTCCTCAAAGAGGAAATGAAAATCTCCATTAAAGAGGAAATAAAAAATTCCCTTAAAGAGGAAATGAAAAACTCCATTAAAGAGGGAATAAAAAACTCCCTTAAAGAGGAAATGAAAAACTTCCTTAAAGAGGAAATAAAAAATTCCCTTAAAGAAATGGAAGAAAAAACAAACAAAAAATTGGAAGAAAGCAAAGAAAGCCAAGAAAAAATAATTAAACAGATGAAAGAAACATTCCAAGATCTGAAAAAAGAAATTGAGACAACAAAGAAAACACAAGCTGAGGGAATGCTGGAAATAAAAATCCTGACTAAAGGAACAGGAACTACGGAAACAAGTATAACCAACCGAATACAAGAGATGGAACAGAGAATCTCTGACACTGAAGACACAATAGAGAAAATAGATTCGTCAGTCAAAGAAAACACTAAAGACAAAAAAGTCATAACATAAAATGTCCAAAAAATCTGGGACACCATGAAAAGACCAAACCTAAGAATAATAGGGATAGAAGAAGGAGAAGAATACCAACTCAAAGGCACAGAAAATATATTCAACAAAATCATAGAAGAAAACTTTCCTAACCTAAAGAAAGAAATACCTATGAAGATTCAAGAAGCTTACAGAACACCAAATAGGCTGGATCCAAAAAGAAAGTCATCTCGCCACATAATAATCAAAACATTAAACATACAGATCAAAGAAAAAAATATTAAGAGCTGCAAAGGAGAAAGACCAAGTAACATATAAAGGCAAACCTATCAGAATAACACCAGACTTCTCAATAGAGACTGTGCAAGCTAGAAGGTCCTGGACAAATGTTATGCAGACACTAAGAGACCACGGATGCCAACCTAGACTATTATATCCAGCAAAACTCTCAATCATCATAGGCGGAGTAAACAAAATATTCCATGATAAAACCAGATTTAATCAATACCTATCCACAAACCCAGCCTTACAGAAAGCACTAGAAGGAAAAATCCAACCTAAAGAAGGAAGATGAAGTCCTCAATACAGTCTGAAGAGGATGATTTTGTTCCAGAGCTACATAGAAATGTTCACCCCGGAGAGAGGCCCGATTGGGAAGAAACACTTAGTGCGATGATAAACCAGTTTCATATATACGTATATAGTATATGTAAGTAAAGGTGACTGAAGAATTACTCACAGGAAAATAGTACAGTATGTTTTGTTGCTTTGTATGCTTATTGAGTAGATGTTTCCAGGTACTGTTTTAGATGCTGTAGGTAGAGAGGTAGAATATAATGTGAAATAACCATTGCTGGCTGTATGAGAAGGCTACAGATGGCCTTTGTGAGAAGGTGAGATATGAGCAGACACTGGAGAGTGTAAAGGAGCAATAGTATGTTTATCTGGGAACACATTAGGTAATGGAAGAACAAGTTAAATAAAGGCTATGTCATAGAATTAAAAAAATAAATAAATAAATAAATGCACAAAAGAACTGAGTAGCTGCCTTGTCAAAATGACAGAAATGGTGGCCAAGTTTATGAATAAGTGTTCAGTGTCAATTGTTGTCAGGGAAATGAAAATCAAAATCACAATGGATTATCAGGGTACCTGTGTTACCTAGCAAGGAAACTGAATAGAAGCAACAACATGATGTCATTGGTAGGAATGTAAATTGTTTTACCCACTGTAGAAAACTGTATGTTGATTCCTAAAAGAGAAAAAAAATGTGGAACTATTATATATATGACTGAGCAGCACCACATATGCTTACCTAGCCCAAGGATTTGTTTTTTCACAGTTGTTATGTGATATTCTGTTTGTATTCTGAAAAATAAAGCTTGCCTTGAGATCAGAAAAAAAAATTTAAAAATAAAAATAAATAAAAATGAAAAAAAAAGAGGTGATAAGTGTTAGACGGTTAGAAGCAGATGGACAGTTTTCAAGACATGGTATGGTGGAGAGTCTTCCTCAGAGGAAAACCACCCTTCCTCATCAAAGGCTTTTTCCCCCTGACTTCCTTTCTTCCTTGAGATCTTCTTTTTCCTTCTCCCTAAGCCCCAGATCCCAAGCAGACTTTGGGAAAGTATGTACTATTTCATTCAGAATTTATTTCTGCTGTGTTGTGAGTCAAGCATAGAAAAGCATCTCTGGAAATTAATCCTTCAATGTAACAGCTGCTTGCTGTGCTCCCTCTGTGGACTGTCTGGGAGATGGTCTTCCTCCACAGAGAGAGCCGGCAGGCAGTTGTGGAGGAAGCTCACTTAAGCTGTGTAGCCCATCTGACCTGCAAATCAGTCATGGTAGTGTTGATGTAACACATTATAAGCGGCATTGTTTCTCCAACATTGTAAGCATGGATACAATATCAAACTTCATCAACTTTTAAAAACTTTGGTATAACTCTCTTTGAAGTTCCTAAATAAATTTAATAGAAATAGCACTATAACTTCTTGATTTTTACTGTTAGTGTATACTCTGTCTGGGTATGTAAAGACAAGTGTATCATTTAGATATACAATTCTGCATAGAGATTTTAAATACCTTTCCTACTCCCACTTTTCATGACGCATTATTTAAGAAGCATTTCTGAGATGAAAATGCCATCCTGAACAAGACTTCTCAGTGTGGACACCAGGTGCTGCTGATACATATCTTTGCTGGAACAGTCCAGTGAATGTTGCTTGCAAAAGCTGCATTTTGGGGGTCTCATTTATGTGTTTATCTGCAGCTGTGGTTCTCAAACTGGAATACACATTGCAAGTAAGTAAGGAACTTTTAACAATCACACTCCCTGACTGTCTGTACCCCAAAGAAATTCAAATATCTAGAAGTAAGCAGAGAAATATTTTTAAAACATCTCATTTGGTTCCATTGTGGAAGACTAGAGGTTTCCAGGTTACTGATTTCTCAGAGCTGAATTAAGAGGATGTCTAAACTTGTCATTCCCCCCACTTGGAATTTTTTCAGATAGCAAAAGGTAATCTGTAGTCACTACTAAATGAAATATGCATATAAAGTGCTGATGTGATGTAATAGTAACTAGTAAAAATAACTAAAATAAAGATGTAGTCTAAATGGGAATCCTCATCCTTTGTTTGTGTTTTTACTCTTTTTTTAAAATTCCATGCACATATACAGTGTGTCTTAGGGATATCCATCCCCAATCCCTCCCTGCCACCAGCTCCTTCTGCCCCTGCTTCAACTTATTATCCATCTCTCTCCCAAGTTCATATCTTGGAGTCCTCATTTTTAAAATGAGTATTTTGGGGTCTGAGAAGATTGCCAAGTGGTTAAAGTGTGAGGTATGAGGACCTGAGTTTGGATCCCCAGCACCCACATAAAAGTCAGGCGTGTGGTACATATTTCTAACACTGGGGTTCTGGGGAGGCAGACAAGTGGATTCCTAGGCCTTGTTGGTCAGTCAGCCTGCCTGAATGGCAAGCTCCAAATTCAGTGAGATCCCCTGTCTGAAACATGAGATAAGAGCCAGAGAGAAAATCAAATGTGAATCTCTGGCCTACACAACACACACACACACACACACACACAGAGAGAGAGAGAGAGAGAGAGAGAGAGAGAGAGAGAGAGAGACACGTGTGCATGCACACATGCATGCACACACAGGTGCATGCCTGAGGCATGTGCTACTGAACACACTCACATGTACATGTATACACATATGCATACACACACACAAAGCCTCCAAAGAAGAAATAGGTATAGGTATGCTCTTTCAAGATCTTTGAGTACAAGCGGTGTTAATGCTAAAGTTTCTTTAGAATGTGGGGCATTTTCATTCATACATGTGAGAATTAATCTGGGGACAAAGGTTGAACTCTTGTCAGTTGCAACACTCTTTTCAGGGATGCTATACTACCACCTTTAGGCATAAGCATTGTTCCTTGGGGCCTTTCCCCTCTCTGCCCATTGTCTCACTTTTAGTCCTGAGCATGCTTTCCAAATGCACTACCTGTCCCCCAATCCCTTTCTCCTGGGCTGGATCTTAAACAGGCCCTAAGGAATGATGTTGGAAATGAAGGCACAACTTTTTGACTTTGAAACTGATGACTGACAGTAGCCAGCAATAGATGCTGAGACGATGAGCCGGGAAAACAGCTTTTCCAAATGTTAGCATCACCTCCTAGATAGGATAGGGAATAGGCTGGCTTTACCCAAGTGGTTCCTTCTTTACACACTTCGTAAGTGTGTTTCACGGGAACATCACGTGACCCTCCTGATTCCATGCTTGCCTTTTCTTCTTCTTCTGCAGATTCTTCTGGGAAGCCTCAATTCACCTCGTGCCGTTCGCCTGAACTGGAGACCTTTTCATGCTACTGGACGGAAGGAGACCATCATGACTTAAAAGTCCCAGGATCTATACAGCTATTCTATGCTAGAAGGTGAAGGCTTCTTGCCCTTCTGACTTTTCTCCATTTGTCAGTGTGGCTCGTGAGGAGAGTAGGGATATGAGAGATTCACATTATGAGTGAGAGCATGTGGGCATGCCTGTGAGCATGCGTGATTAAGTGCAGAGGCTTGAGGGATACTGGAGCTGAGGCGGTCTCGGGGACCTCTCTAGTGCAGCGTGTTAAATCGGGGAAAGAAACGAAGTGAGAGATACTATGTATGTGTATGAGGGAAAGGCTGTGGAGGCAAAGAAAATTGCAAGCGTGATGCCCTGAAGCCATGGTGGCATGTTTGAGAATCAGAAGAGCCTGTACAGATGGCATGAGACCGAAAACTTGGGAAGGGATCAGATACTCAGGGACTGTGCTTGAAATGCTTGTAGGCCAGGGAAGAAGACTGAATCTTACTTTGTGTTTTGAAAGATTATGCTTTAAAAACCTCCATTGATTTTCTATAGAACAGGCCATTGTCTTACATTAATTTTACTATGTGAGGGGACTTGCTCTTTCATTTTTAATCCACAGTCCTCTAGAATGACACCAGACAAGGAAAACAAGCATCTAGAAATTTGGTCATCACCCAGTAGCTGAGTTTCATTCCCTTGCAATTTCTTCCTTTTCTCTTTTACCACTTTTAATACACACAGTAAAAGTATAATTGATGGGATACACTGATATTTTAACATATCTCTATGATGTGTAATTATCAAACCAGGACAATTGATGTATCTATCACTTTAGGAATTCATCATTTCTTTGTGTTGGGACCATCCAAAATCCTCTCTGCTAGATACTTTGAAATACATGATTAATGCATCAATGACAATTATAATTAATTACCCTACTGTGCTACAGAATGAAAGTGCACCTTTCACCTTTTGAAACGATGCAGTTAAACACTTCCTTGTCTCTTTTTCTCCACACAAACCCCAAGAGAGTCCTAAGGCCAGCTGCAGGGATAGTGATGGTACTTTGTCTTAGACTCTCATCCACAGATCTGAGAATGACACTTTCTACCCCAGAGATGACAGGAAAGGAAAGGAAAGGAAGACATAGGGGGCAGTTAGTCAGAGCCAGTATCCCATGGTCGCTCCTGGCTTCCGCCCTTGCTCACCAAGTAACAGTAAATTAGTTAAGCTGGGCACAGCTCTGCCGCCTCACTTCTAGGAGGTAATAATAGACTTAGCTCATAACTGTCTATGAGGATTTTTCTTAGCTAGAAAAATGCATGGTGCAGTGCATTTTACATAGTAAGTACACAATAAATAAATAAGCAGTATTTTCTTAGTATTAGTATATAATAATAATTTAAAATAATAATGATGTAGAGTCCAGATTCCTGAGCTGTAGAAATGGTTTTCTAATGCCCACCTAAGTGTTCGATTTACAGATAACAAAAACTGTAAGTGAACAACCAAGACTGGCCCTATCCACCCTCTAGTTATGAGAGGCATCACAGAATACCCTATCCCCCAAAACATACAGAGATGGGGTATCTTAGCAACAAATACACTACTTATTCACCTTGAGATTGATACTGTAGACAAGTACGGGCCAATAAATAAAATAAAGACAGGCAGACAGACAGACAGATAGATGCTCACTCAGACATGAAGCTAAGGTGTTTGGGAATACTTTTCAATATGTATGAATTGATCCTGTTATTTCTAAAATGAAAAGGGAGAGAAACTCACAAGATGCCATTTTTGCACCTTGCTCCAGCAGCTCAGATGGCTAGAGCCATCAAAACAAAGGAGAAGCTTTCACACAGTCACCATTGACCAAACTGGTCCAAGAACCGATGGGAGAGCATCTTGAGCTAGTTCCACTCCTGGACAATGATTTCCCCACCCTCCTAGTAGTCACCTACCTTAATTGTGAGCCAAAAGATAAACCCAGAGATGCGAAGCCCTCCCAAACACACTTGTCTCTAGCTTTTTTTCCACCAGCCACAGTAACTCTGTCTGCAGGCCTCCTCCACACATCCCATTCTCCCAGCATCCCATTCTGCATTCAGCCTGGGAACTAGCAAGTATTCTGCTGCAAGTGTGACCCGGGGAAGGGAAACTCGGAGACATATTCAGGGGAACGTCCTTGTTTTAGCCCCAGTGGGACCTAGACTCCCAGGAGAAAAGTACACACACCTCCCTACGTACCATGAATACAAACTCATGACCAAGTGCCAACACAAACTCCACAAATCAGGATTTTGTGTTTTCTCTACAAAAACATAAATCCTTTGAATATCCTAGCCAAACCACATAAGCCCTCAGCCCTGTTTATCTGAGAAGGGTACAATTGAGGGTTAGGAGATCAGAATGAGGTTGCCCTGACCCGTGGACTCTCAGCACCCACTTACCCAGGGACAACGGCACAGGGGGTGCTTCCAGCTCTCATGATTGTTTCTGAGTATTCCTTCCTAGACAGCTCCTGAAACTATAAAATCATGCCTCTCATCCCTGACACACAACACTGCAGCATGCTTTAATTCATCACTGTAGGCAGTGGAGAAAAAAAAAAAAAACAGGGAATGTGGTGGTGTGTAACCAGCCTTCAGTTCACTGGGCTGTTCTTGGAATCCAAAGCACACAAGAGTCTAAGCATGCTGGGCTGTCAACAAGACAGAAGGGCTCAGGCACTCATGTGTTCTGCTTGAACCCGATCCTAGCCAGGTAAGCTGGCAGAGAAGATGGTCCTGCCTTATGAAAGCAGCTGATCCAGAGCAGTCCCTGACGCTCTGTGATGGAGAGAGTGCCAAATCTAGCCTCTGCACTTGAAGGGGATTCAGCTTGAATGCAAATCAGAGGCATGGCAGAAATCAGCACTGTCAAGTGTGGCAGAACTTGGCGAAGACTTCATGGGAGCCCGATGGAGATAGTCAATATCAACCTCATTGTTTTAACCTTTTTACCATTTGTTTTAATTCAATTTTTTTTGTATCATCACACTTCCTCCTAAAGGATTTGAGACCCAGTTCACTGGGGTATAAGGTGATGACTAATCTGGCTCCTTTGTCTGAGGGGGTTGGCTGGATTTGTCCCTCCCCAAAGTTTATGCCAGAGAGAGGTGGGATAAATGTCCTGCGGGTTCAAGGACTCGAGATGATCCAGTGGCTCATGGTAGAAGGAGCTGGCTGTGGTGGTTAACAGTTGGCATCCCTCAGTTAGAATTATTTAAAGTTTGTGGGCCCAGAATCTGGTTTTATTTTTATGACTTTTCCGCTCTTTATTTTTACTCCAATCCAAACCTTTAGAGAGAAAATGCTGCTTTCACTCTCTGTTTTTTATTTTTAAATCTCCTATGGTCCTTATTCATGTTACAAGGTAGTCTAGGGGCAAACCTAAAGAACTTTACTTTGAGAGCTAAGAATAAAGTAGCTTTCTTAGATGGTCTTACGTCCTCTGTAGAACACAGGGAAGATGGGTGACTTCCTGTGTCATGAGGTTATTTGGCTTTTAGATTTACTAGTTTAAGAGAGACACTTTAGCCAGGTGTGATGGCACATGCCTTTAGCCACAGCACTCAAGAGGCAGAGGCAGGCGGGTCTCTGAGTTCAAGGCCAGCCTGGTCTACAAAGCAAGTTCTGGGACAGCTGTGACTACACAGAGAACCTGTCTCAAAAAACAAAAGAGAGAAGGGGAGGGGGTGAGATTGGGAGTTGTGTTTTGAACTAGCTATTCCTGGTCCATCATGCCTCACATTCAGATTAACTCTTGTAAGTGCTGTGTCCTGAGGAGCAAATGGATTTAGAAAACCGAACCAGGGTTTTACAAATATGCTCCCCGGGACAAGGCTACCAACACTGCCAAAGTCCAGAAACTGTGAAGCACAGCATAGCTAGGTGGCTCCTTACAATAAACGCAGACCTGCTGACCACTGGTTGCCCTGAATCTTTGCGCCATCCTGAGACTCACTTTTTCAAACTGACACCATTGGTTACATAATATTAATACACTTGGATATCTTCTCTGATATTATATGGATGCCTAATTTCCTGGGCAATTTTGGTAAAATCTTTAATTCACTCTTAGTTAGAATGTCAAGATTAAACAAAAATGCCACCACTCAGTGCATCACCTACCCCTGATCTTTGGCTGTCGCACCAAAGACAACACGTGTGCATGCACAGAGATGCTTCATCCTTCCTTCGCCTTTCTCCACCTACTTTCCCGATCATAGAAGACTCTCCTTTTCATCTAAGGACATGCAGCTTTTAAGAATCCCAGTCAGAATCTGAGCAACCGTTTACCGTCTCCGATTCTGGAGTCTCTGCTGTTTTAATCCCAAGTGTGTTCAAACAGCTGATGAGCAGCTGTCTCAGTGGCCCCTGATTCTACAGAAATCCCTGGTACCAAATAACGAGCCTGAGAAGCAGCTGTTAAGACGGAAATGTAAATGAGTCTTCGGGGCTTTTCATTCCTTCCTTCCAGGCCATGCCTTCCTTCAAGCCCATGTTCTCATTGCCCACGGCTGCCAGTACCACCCTGCAGTGGGAAAGTCTCAAACACCCACATCTAGTGTGCTAACCCCAGCACCTGTGCCTGCCCAGTCACTCCTGTCTGTGTGTGTGTGCGCGCGCGCACGCGTGTGTGTAAATGTTCATATCTGTGCATGTTTGTACACAGGTGTATTATATATGTGTGTGATGTAAAGGGCAGAAGTTGACGTCAGGTGTCTTCTTCAGTTGCTTACCACCTCTTAATTTTTAAGCTGGAGTCTCTCACTGAACCTTGACACTTGCATATTTGGCTAGACTAGCTGGCTGACAGGATGTTCCTGTCTCTACCTCCCCAGCACTGGGATTCCATGTGCTTTCCTTCTCACCCAACATTTTCATAGGTTCTTGGGATCCAGGTCAGGTCTCCGTGTGTTCGCACAGCAAGTACTTTACCAACTGAAGCATCTCCTCGGCCCCTGCTTTCTTAGTCAGCAACCTTCTTTCTTAATCAAAGGTGCCATGGCTTTGTGTCCGCTTCACCTGTAAACCCTCTCCTCAACCGAGACAGGCCAGTAAATAAAACAGAGAGACAACGAATCACCCCACCTGTGTCTGTCAATCATCTTACCACTGTGGCAAATACGTGAGAGAAACACTTTAAAGGAGAAGGGGTTTGCTTAGGTCCACAGATGCAGAGGATGAACCTGAACTGAAGTCTGCGGTCCCCTGAGTATACTGCTATGGGCCTGTGGGAAGACAAAAAAATCTGAGTGGCCATAGAAGAGGGTACTTGGCTCATGCTATCGAGGAAGATGAGAGCTGGACAGGGGGAGGAGCTAGCAAGGAGATAACACTCTACAAAGTTACATCCCCAGTGCCCCACTTCCTCACCAGCCCCACATTTGGTCTCCACCACTCCCAATAATGCCATCAAATTATGACACCCTCAATGATTAACCCATTGATTGGGTCACTGAGGAATGATTGGATCCACCAGCTGGGAACCCACAGCATATACACTCAATTAACAGACGTTTTTATTTTAGTACCGTTATAAGCTCCTGACAATCTTCAGGCTCGAATAATACTGCCTATAGATGTGATGTTTCTTAGAAATGGTACTTCTGAAATGTTAAATTTTTAATGCCATCAGGTATTTGTGTCTTAGCTTACTGACTCTGGCTGCCAGACACCTCACTTTGACTAACGCAATGGCAGGTATAATTTGGGGAATGATTAATCCTTTTTTACCCTCCACTTCAGAATCGCTCATGAATGGTCCCAGGAATGGAAAGAATGCCCTGATTATGTCTCTGCTGGAGAAAACAGCTGTTACTTCAACTCCTCGTATACCTCCATTTGGATACCCTACTGTATCAAGCTAACTACAAATGGTGACTTGTTGGATGAAAAGTGTTTCTCTGTTGAAGAAATAGGTAAGCCACAGGCTTGTTTCATTGGACATGACTTTAGACTAAATATTAATGAAGCCCTAATTTCCAAGTATAATCAAGTAGAACTCCTTTGTAGTTTTAAGTATATGGAGTCTGTCTCATGGGAGTCTAAAAGGACAGAGGGGAGTTAACTTGACTATAGCTTAAGGAAGTCTGGGGATAGAGCTAGAGCGGTGCTCGGTGGCTAAGAGCGCTGACTACTCTCTAGAGGCCTCTAATTTGTTTCCCATCATCTATGTAGCAACTAACAACCATCGTGAGTCTAGGGCAGTGGTTCTCAACCTTCCTAGTCTGTGACCCTTTAATACAGTTTCTCATGTTGTGGTGACCCTTTCCTTGTTACTTCATAACTATGATGTTGCTACTGTTAGGAATCATGATGTAAATATCTGTGTTTTCCAACAGTCTTAGGTGACCCCTGTGAAAGGGTCATTCAACCCCCAAAGGGGGCACTACCTACTTGTTGAGAACCACTGGTCTAGGGGAATCCGATACCTTCTTCTGGCCTCTGAACACAAAATACACAGTGCACAGACATGCACGCAGACAAAACACCCATACAACTGAAATAAATAAATAAATTTTTAAATTTTTTTAAAAGAAGCCTGGTAGTAAATGCTATGAAGAAATTAATCAGGGTCTGAGAGGTGGTTCGGTAGTTAAGAGCACTTGCTGCTGTTTCAGAGGACGAATCACCCACATGGGGTTTCACAACCACCTGTAACTCCAGTTCCAGGAATCTTCTGACGTCTGTGACACCAGGAATGCCCCGGGTACATGTACATACAAGCAGGCAAAACAATATAAAATAAAAATATATCTGAAAAATTTTAATTAAAAAAGAAGAAATGAATCTATCCTTTCCTTTACAAAGTCTCCAACCCTGAACAGGATTCTTGTTGCCAAAACAAGGAGCTAACTCAATGCACTCTTAATTTTTCCTTAATTTTTGACATGATTTTCATATTCAGATCTACTGAAGAATGTTGACCTTTGACCCCTATCATTGGTATAATCAAAGCCTCGATTGTGTTGATCACAAAACAAAATAACCATAGAATTTTAACCTTAACCAAACAGCTACAATCAGGCCAAAGTCATGTTTATCTGATTTCAAACAAACCCTGATGGAAGTCAACTTGAGGAAACATACAGATGATTCATCACCCATCCTAGGGACCTGAAGAGGAACCGAAACAAGCAACCATAACCGAGATATCCATGTTTCCAGCATGATAGTGTAAACAGCAAGAGGCAGAGAACCATGAAAGACTTTCAGGAGCTGACCTTAGTGCTTCCAAAGCCATCCACAAGAGCCCAGACAAACGTGGTTTCTTAGGGAGCAGCAGGACTGGAAGAGAGCAGGAAATTTGGCCAAAGGTTGCAGACAGAAGCAAGCAAAGCCTAGAAGTCTGCCTTCCTGAGGGAAGGTTAAGAAAACTGTAAGAAGCAGAAAAGATTGTCTGATGGGTTGTAGAGGCTCCTTACTATTTAAATGGCCTCCCCAGCTGCAGAGCTGATGCTAAGTGAGGGAATGGGTGGGTTAGTTATAAGGTGTCTTAGTTAGGGTTTCTATTGCTGTGAAGAGACACCATGACCACGACCACTTTTACAAAGGAAAACATTTAATTGAGGTGAGGGCTTACAGTTCATAAGTTCAGTCCGTTACCACCATGGTGGGGAGCAGGGTGGCATGAAGGCCGACATGGTACTGGAGAAGTATCTCGGAGTCCTACATCTTGCAGGCAACAGGAAATGGTGTGTCTCACTGGGCATTATCTTGAGCATATATGAGACCTCAAAGCCCACCCCCACAGTGACACGCTTCCTCCAACAAGGACGTATCTACTCCAACAAAGCCACACCTCCAATAGTGCCACTCCCTCTGAGCTTATGGGGCCAATTACATCCTTACCACATAAGGATACTAGTTTAAGATCCATGCTCTGATCCTGTCTCTAACAGTAGCAAGCCTTACTCATTTATCTAGCTGACTCTCACTGAGCTCCTGCATGTATGCTGACTATATTATATGATACAGTCCAAGTAGTGGAATGGGGAAGTTAAAAAATAATTGCAGGACAGTGTGCCACAACACAGTATGACAGGTCCTTGAGTTGGGGTGCTTGGATGCATAAAGAAAAAAAGATAGTTGATCAAATGTATGAATGACCTGCTATGCCTGTAGGATAAAGAGGATCCAGCTGAACCCAACTGTGACAGTTCATTATAAAGTATGAATGAGAGTTTCCAAGTGTCACAGCCCTTCCAGAAACTACTCAGTTCTAATAATTAAAAAAAAAAAATTCAAGGATTCTACAGCAATTGCATAGGTCTAACAGCCCTTTGAAAAATTCATCATTGGTCTTGTGTGTCTCACACAAAAATTTGGGCTTGATCTTACTGCCAAAAGTAATGTTTCCATGTGATTAAATAAGGAAATTACTAACCCAAAGAATGTATGTCTTATATAATCATCACGAGAGATGGGTTCTATTATAAACCCCATTTTACAGATAATGCAACTGAGGCTCAGGACTATTAAATGATGACATCAAGGTTAAATAAGATAGTAGATAAGTTGTGGATTTAACCTACTACCAGTATGTTGTTAGTGTCTCAAAGAAATTGACTTTGCTACTTGTGGTTGATAGATTGGAGAAGGGAAAACTAGAGACACAGCTGTTAACAGACTTTGATAGTCAAGTGAAAGACAACCAAAAGAGTCACAACAGTATCACAAGAAAAGAGAAGAGGAATCGGGTAAGGTCTATACTGACCCTGGTATATTCTGAGAAAGGATGTCAGTGGCCTGAACCCACATTTGACTCATGTATTGAGTCATAGAGCTGTTCCTTGGACATAGATGAAATAATAGATTAGTTATATGTTTGCCATTCATTCAGTTCATTCAGCAAATACTGTGTCCTTACCTTAGACCAGGCAGCATTCCATGTGCTGTAAAAGAAAATGTCTACCTGGTCGAACTGAATCCAGTGAGAGTGGAAAGAGCCCGTGCCTCGGAGAAATTCAGGGAGGGAGCACCAGGTGTGGGAAAGGCTGCAATGTTAAGTAGGATCATCAGGACTGGCTTCTCTGAGATAGGTGCAGCTGAGTCAAGAGCACTTCTGTGTGTTTGTGAGAAAAAAGCATTTCAGCAGGAAGGCGCAGGGCAACCATTCTGAGATGTAAGCATGCCTTCCTCATGAAGGAAGCAGCAGGCAGCAGTAGAGCTGGTACAGACTGGGAAGGGAGAGGAATGAGAAGAGAGAAGACTTGAGATAGTCCTTTTCAGGCTCTTGTAATGACCGTGGCTTTCACTTAGAGTTCGATAGAAAATCTTGGAGGGTTTTTGGTGATTACTGTAATGCCCTAACTTAAGAGGTAAGGGAATAGTTGTGTCTGCAGGACCGATGGTTGTGTGAAGAACAGACTGAAAGAAGCAGGGCAACGACCTGAGGAAGAGAACAGGGAAGAGGCTAACACAAATGAAAAGCAATGATTCTCTTCAAAGAGCAGCTGACCGAACCTGTGGTCATGACAAAAAGATAAGTCATGAAAGAGTTACTGTTTTTATCCTGAGTAATCAGCAAGGTCGGGTCACCACTGGGAAAGACGGAAGAGGAAAGAGGAGCAGCTGGATATCGGACAGGAAGACCAGAACTTCCTCTGCATACATTATTTCAAATACTTTTAAACATCTAAGAAGAACTGTCAGCTACAGCATGTAAATATGTGTGTAGAAGGCAGGGGCAGGCTGCTGTGCTTCTAACAGTGGTTCTGAGGCTTCTCCCATAAGATACTACACCATCTCATCCATTTAAAGTGAAAAGGAGAAATTTTTATGAACAAACATAAGTGATGAATTTTAGAAAATTTTCCATCAAAATACTTTTATAAGATGCAAGTATGGTGACATACCTGTAACCCCAGCACTGGGGAGACTGAGTCAGAAAGATCATCAATTTGAGGCCAGGGTTGGCTAAATAATTCCTTCCTCATTCAATAGTTAGATAGATAGATAGATAGATAGATAGATAGATAGATAGATCAGCAGTTCTCAAGCTGTGGGTCATAACCCCTTTGGCAAACCTCTGTCTTTGAAAATATTTGCATTACAATTCATAACAGTAGCAATTATGTACAGTTATGAAGTAGCAACAAAAATAATTTTATGGTTGGGTGTCAGCACACCATAAGGAACTGTATTAAAGGGTCGCAGCATTAGGAAGGCTGAGAACCACTGACATAGACAGCTATGGACTGGAGAGGTGGGCCAGCTATTAGGCGCGCTTTCTGCTGTCTAACTCCATTGGGGGGGTTCTAATGCCTCTTCTAGCCTTTGCAGGAACTCATGCATGTGGTACATATATGTACATGCAGATAAAACATTCATACCCATAAAAATAAACTTAAAAGTATGAGGAAAGAGAGATTTTTCATGGAGCTAGAAAGGGGATCATGAAGCCGGGCGGTGGTGGCGCACGCCTTTAATCCCAGCACTCGGGAGGCAGAGGCAGGTGGATCTCTGTGAGTTCGAGGCCAGCCTGGGCTACCAAGACATTTCCAGGAAAGGCGCAAAGCTACACAGAGAAACCCTGTCTCGA
>CABHPP010135909.1:20735-42901 GCA_902168425.1 Peromyscus attwateri | reverse complement strand
CTGTTACCATTCTCCATTTACCAGATTTCTTTTTAATAACAAATACAGGAGAATTCCAAGGGCTGGTTGATTCTTCAATATGCTGAGCATTTAACTGTTCTTCTACCAGCTCTTCTAAAGCCTGGAGTTTCTCTGTTGTTAAAGGCCATTGCTGAACCCATACAGGCTTGTCTGTTAACCATTTTAAAGGTAGAGCTGTTGGTGTCTTTGGGAGATCATCAGTTGTTGTGCCCTGTTCTTGTATAATATGGATGGCTGGTGACCACTCAGAATAATGTCTTCTAATATTTCTTTCAGAAACATGTGCTAGTTTATTATTTGTTTCTGAGACTGGAGGGATGTTAATCTGAGTATTCCATTGTTGCAACAGGTCTCGACCCCACAGGTTCATAGCTATGTTAGCCACATATGGCTTTAATTTACCTCTTTGTCCTTCTGGACCTATACATTCGAGCCATCTGGCACTCTGTTTTACTTGAGATAATGTCCCAATTCCTAACAGTTGAACATTTACCTTCTGAAGAGGCCAAGTTGGATGCCAAAATTCTGGTGCAATTATGGTAACGTCTGCACCTGTGTCTACCAGACCAGACAACAAAACACCATTAATTTTTATTGTTAATTTTGGTCTTTGTTCATTAATAGAAGTTTGCCAAAAAATTTTCTTTATGCTTTTTCCTGAATTTTCTATTCTCTCTGTTTCATCATCCTGACGAGCATGATTTATTTCGATAGGCATTTGGTTATTCAATCGCTCAGAGCAGGGATTTCCTCTACGACTGCAGGAAAGGTTTGAACTGGATTTGCTGTGGGGGCCTCCAAGAGGCCCCTCTGGGAGTTTCCCGAAGCCTGAGGCAAAGGATTACCTTGTCTGTCCCTTGTTGATCTACATTCATTGGTCCAATGTTTTCCCTTACCACATCTTCTGCATACTCCAGAAGGAAGGGGCATTCTGTTACCATTGTTCCTTGAAGAAACATTGTTCCTAGGAATGACCTGTTTACAGTCCCTTTTCAAATGTCCTTGTTTTCCACATCCAAAACATCTAACATTCCTCAAACCTTTTGAAATTGCTTCTCCTACCCACGTATCATGCTGGTCATGAGTCTCCACATTAACTGTGTCTCTGATCCAGTCTTCCAAGGGTGCAGATCTTGCCTTTAACGGCCTGATTATACTTTTGCATGCTGCATTCGCGTTCTCAAAGGCCAAAGATTCAATTATTATCCGACTAGCGTCTGAATCGGGGACCGTTCTCTTTACTGCTGAAGCCAGTCTTTGTAAAAAATCTGTGAAAGATTCTTTTGGGCCTTGTGTAACTTTTGTAAATGACTCAGCTTTTTTTCCTGGTTCCTCAACTCTGTCCCATGCATTCAAGGCTGCCGTTCGACATAGAATTAAGGTTTGGATATCATATAGACATTGTGTGTGTTCTGAAGCATATTGGCCTTCTCCAGTAAGCTGATCCTGGCAGACCTGTATTCCTTTATCCCTCCATTGTTTTTCTATGTTTTTAGCCTCGTCTTGATAAAAAACGTGCCACTGGATCCTCTGACTTGGCTCTAAAACCGCTTGTGCCAAGTCTCGCCAGTCCTGTGGTGTAATCCTATTATATGTAGACCAAGAGTTTAACATTTGCTTTACATATGGGGAATGCATGCCATAAGATACTATTGCCTCCTTAAACCTTTTTAAATCCATCATGTCAATTGGAGCCCAAATATTTTGTGTAGTCATTTGATCAGGCGACTGCTGTAAGGTTACCGGATAAATTAAGGGTGACTGTGTGAAAACAGGCTTTCTTTCTGTAACCTTCTGTTCCACAACTTCACTCTTAATTTCTTCTGTCTGAGTTTCAGGTTTAACAAGTTTTTCTAAAACTGTCATCCTGGCACTTAAATTGACTATCTTTTTAAATAGTAAAATGAGTAGAAACATAGTAACCAACTGCATAATCCGATCAATAGTAATCATCCCATACAGTTGTTCCATTGTCACACTGCCTAAAATTGCAAACAAAGCCCAATCTTCCAATGCACACAGAAAACCCATTTTTTTTTTAAATGTGGAAGAAAATTCTCTGTTAAATAGTTTCCTTTAAAATATTTGATATGTTAATTGACTTACCAAGTCTGCGCAGAACAGTAGAAATCCGAGGGAATTTCAAAACAGCCACCTAGTGTCCAAGGTGAATTGAGAGAGAAAGAGAGAGAGAGAGAGAGAGAGAGAGAGAGCGAGAGAGAGAGCAAGAGAGCAAGCAAGAAAGCGTAGCTACTAAAAGCTTAAATCCAGCCACGTGTTGCAGCTTGAGTGGAGAGGGGGGGAAGGGAGAGAGAGAGAGAGAGAGAAGCCCTGGCTAAAAGCTTAAATCCAAACACGTGTCCCCGCTTGAGCGGAGTCAAGCCTGGGCTAGGCTTCCTTAAACTCCAACCACGTGCGTTTGCTTTACAAGCAGGGGCCCTGTTGGCAAGGCAGGCCTGAGTTGTTTGTAGCACCGGCTTTTAAGCTAACCGCTTGGGGCCTGAGGCCAAACCGACCTTGGCCCGGCTAAAGACCAGGCCGTCCGGAGCCGACCGCCGAGGCGGGAAACCGGACCTCCGCGAACCCGCCGCGAGTCAAGCGGATTCTTGTCACGTTGGGCGCCAAATGTAGATGTAACCTACCGCCTTATTAAATAAGAAACACAGAGCCAATGTAAAGGTGAAAGCCCAAGAGGTCAGAGCCAGAAGCTTACCCGCTTTCCGCTAGCTAGCTTCTTCCGCCAAGAGAGCTCTCCGCAAAAGGGAGCTACTTCCTGTGCGTCTGATTTATAAAGAGTTCTGGTTCTTCCTTCTCATTGGTTATAAACACAACTACGTGGCTGTCTCGTCACTGCCTCTCTGTCCAGACCTCCCACGTTTTCTATGGTTGGTATTGAGATCAAGGGCGTGTGTCTCCAATGCTGGCTGTATCCTTGAACACACAGAGATCTACCTAGCTCTGCTTACCAAGTGCTGGGATTAAAGGCGTGCACCACCACCGCCCTGGCTTTCGCTATGGCTTGCTAATAGCTCTGACCCCTAAGCAACTTTATTTATTAACATACAAATAAAATCACATTTCAGTACAAATAGAATACCACTATACCTTCCACTTACACATACCTTAGTTTGCATTTAATTTTTACACTTTGTGTGTGTGTGTGTGTGTGTGTGTGCATGCATATGCGTGGCATACGTGTGGAGGTCAGTGGACAACTTTCCATCCACATGTGTGTGGGTCCTGGGAATCAAATTCAGGTCTTTTTTTTTTTTTTTTTTTTTTTTAAAGATTTTTTTTTTTTTTAGGTATACAGCATGTATGACTACAGGCCAGAAGAGGGCACCAGATCTCGTTACAGATGGCTGTGAGCCACCATGTGGTTGCTGGGAATTGAACTCAGGACCTCTGGAAGAGCAGTCAGTGCTCTTAACCTCTGAGCCATCTCTCCAGCCCCCAAATTCAGGTCTTTAGACTTGGCAGCAAGTGACTTTACCGGCTGAGCCATCTCATCCCCTAGTTATTTTATACATTATAAATTGGTTCATTCCGTGTGAATTAGTTTCCTACATTACTCAAAACATTACCTACCTAGCTATTTAATTTTCTTTCTTTTCTTTTATTCTTCTTTTGTTCATTTGTTTAGACAGGGTCTCGCCTATGTAGCTCTTCCTGGTCTGGAACTTGCTATGTAGACCAGGCTGGCCTCAAACTTACGGAGATCCAACTGCCTGTTTCCCAAGTGCTGGTATTAAAGGAGTGCACCATCACAACCAGCTCTTGCTGGGCTAGTTCCTACAAAGCAAAATCAGATTCTAGGCACTGTTCTGTGCCAGCTGACTTCCTCGGTCACTGGGGGTTTTAGGTAGCAGGCTGTTTGAAACAATATGAGTCCAGGGCCTGGGGATGTGGTACGGTAAAGAACACCTTTGGCCTTGAATTCAATCCTTACTATCCAAAAAAAGAACAAAATGAATGAATATATTAAAATTCCAGGTAGATCTTTAAAAATAATATGAAATGTACTTTTTTTGTATCTTGATTTACATTCCACATTCTCCAGATTTCTCTTGATTTGGAATTATCTTTTGAGATTAGGCATTTTTGGTCATGGTCATACCATGTGTAGATGTAAAGTGAGTTACGTAATGTCTGGTGTATGTTGAGTGTGCTAGAAAAGTCGTATTCTCACAACATGACTTTTACCTTTAATGCTTCTAGTCAGCCAAAAACCACATTAAAAAGAAACAGAACTAAATAAAAACACTTACATTTCAATGCTAGGATCCCTACAAATTTTACTAATCATAACATTCTCTGCAAATGAATTAATTATATTTTATATTCTATTTGAAGCTACCCTAGTTCCAACACTTATTGTTATTACCTGATGAAACGACCAAACAGAACAATTCATTCCTGACAGCTCTATGAGGAAGGGAGGATTGTCTCCATTTTACAAATAAGGAGACTTAAACACAGGTACGCAGTGACTTGCCTAGAGAGGAACCCACATTCCCATCCTCTGCCCTCTCTGCTTCTGAGATAACTCAAACTGTAATTGGAGGACTTGCCATGGAGGGGAGGGGGGAAAAAAGCCTTCAGTGAATGAAATTTAGCTTGATTGTATACTGACTGCAGAGAACATGGTAGGCACTTTTGAGTGGGCACGGATTCTGGCATAAACAAGATGAGGACTTCATCCTTCACCAAACATACACCAACTCTGATGGACTTGGGATGGATGGGCTCTTGGCATTACAAAGCATCCCGAGTGAATTGGTTACTTTTCTCACTGTAGTGACCAAATACCTGCTAAAGAGCAAGAATGCACAGTTTGAAGGTGCATTCCGTGACGGTGGGGAGACATGGGGCAAGGGAGGCTCTGGCCTGTGGCAGCAGGAGTGTGAGGTTGCTGGTCATATTGTATTTGCAGTCTGGATGCCAAGTGAGATGATTCTGTGCGTGTAGCTGGCTGGCTTCCTACTTCATATTCAGTCTGAAAGCCTACTCCATGACGGTGCCACTCACATTCAGGGTGCGTCTTCCCGAATTAGTGAAGCTGCTCTCAAACTTTGGGTGATTGTAAGTCCAGTTTCAAGTTCTCATCGGAGATGAACTATCCAGAGTTTTCAAAGGTCCCACCAGTGGTGTATTGTAGGCACAGGGTGTTGGGAGTCTGGAGCCCTGCATTGGAATCCTCATGTCCTTGATCACTCCCATCTTGGCAGGGCTCCTGGGGCCCATAAAAGGAACGTAAAGATGACTCAGAGCTTTTGTGGAGGTATGGTGAGATGAAATGGGTTATGTTAGTCTATGAAGATAGGGCTCAGAGTAGTGTTTCAGCTGTGAGGGTCAAGGAAAGCATCAAGCAGAAGATTGAGAAGGCTAGCCTGGCAGATTGGAGACCCGACATGAGGAGAGAAGCCTGAATGAATGTCATGTCTAAGAAGGTTAGGTTAGGATTGTGTGTGTGTGTGTGTGTGTGTGTGTAAAACCTATATTATGTATATAGTAGGTAAGTACATACAATGTATATACAATATATACATACATATACTATATATTTGATGTAGGTAGACGGGAGAGGAGGAAACACAGAGCAATCACTGGGGTGGTACTCAAAAACCTGAAAACTCTTGTAATGTTTGTTTTTCTCATCATACAAAGATTTCTACTTGGTGAGTTTGGAGTATGTGTGTGTATGTTGAACCCAGAACTTTGGACTTGCTAAGCACAAATGTGCTCTGATGCTCAGAGACACTGTTATGCCCAGATCACAACCCCAAAGAGACCACCGAAGACCATGGATGTCCAGAATGCAACAGCAAGGTTTATTCTATAGATACAAGTCTAGACAGGGAACTCATTCCTACACCCAATACAGTGAGGCAGGGAGGAGTTGCTCTTTCTTTGTGAGGCTAGCTATTTAAAGGCAAAAACCACAAGCCCTTCAGGGCGGTTGGGGGTTTTGCACGGGTGCAACTCAGATTGGTTTATTTTTATCTCTGTTCTCTTTTAATTGGGTAAGGGTATGTAACCTTTGAATTTACTGGTTGGGGGTTACAATTATCATTTTGGGGTCAGTCCAGGACAAGTCCCAGGCTTTGTCCTTGAGCTGCCATGGGGGCTGGCTGGCCTAGCATGTACTGACTGTGGGGGCTGACTCAGTGGCCCAGGCTCTATCCTTGAGCTGCCATGGGGGCTGGCTGGCCTAGCACGTACTGACTATGGGGGCTGGCTCAGTGGTCTAGGCTCTGTCCTTGACTCATGCACATAACTCTAAGTTGGTGAAGGGTCCCAGACAGTAAACATCTGACTGAACTTTGAGCAGTCAGAGTACGTGCAGAAAGGGAGCTACTGCAAGGACTATGTCTTTTGTTCATGGCCCTCCCAGAGACTGCTTTCTCAAGTATCAGGAAACTGAAATTGAGGCCTGATCTCTGAGAGAAGACTGAGCAGCCTGTTATGACATCTGCTTGGTCCTTTCAACACATCCTTAGGCTGGAGTTATACGAGTATTTTTTGCATGTACATAATGGAAATAAATATTTATTTGTTGGGAGAACACTCTTTCCAGTGATAGGCGTTTGGCATAGAAAAGGATCGGCATAACCAGTGTAAGGGTTCGGTGATAAAGATGATGCTGAACAAGGGTACAGCAAACAAGCTGGGCCTTGTGGACTTTCATCCCCAAAGTGCCGAGAAGCCTGGGTTTTCTGTAACCCAGGATTTTGATTCTGGAACTCTCACTCCACATTGCTTTTGAGTAAGCCTGCAAGAAGCGGAGAGCAGTCCGGGTGGAGCTGGGGAGGACTTGAGCTATGCAGCGGTTCTTAGGAAGGCTAGAAGGAGGATTCCCAGGGGGTTACGCAGGCAAGGAAATGGAGGGCTTGGCTTAGAATCTGTTCAGTACACTTCAGGTCGTTAGGATTGAACTGGGGAGACTGTTGAGAGAAGAACCAAGGAAGACTTCCCACAGGTCTCCCTTGGGCTGAGGCAGCGTGGCTGGGGCGTCCTCTCTTGTATTTGGGCTGCGGCACTTTTGATATTCTGGCAGAAGTCGATGTGGTGACTAGGCCGCAGGTGGGAGTCCAGAGTTGAGGTTAGAGGGTTGGGCTGGGGAATGCAGATTTGGTAACCAAAAAACCAGTTGTGTAATGGAACCTCTGCGTTTGTTTTATAACAGCAGCAGCAAGACAAATAAAGTGGTTTGCTCTGGGCCAGGCATTCTGCTAAGTACTTTAATACATTACTGCATTTCTGCATCAGCTCAGCCGCAGACTTATTACCTTCATCTAGAGGTGTGGAAACAGAGGCTTGAGGAAAGTAACGGCTCTCTCTGTGTCCCATTATAGAGCCATGTTATTGCCAGCTCAAAGTCAGTATCTCATATATGTGTGTTTTTCCTCCCTTTGCATGAGAAAAGGAATGCCTTGTGACACTGGAGAGAGGACCAATGACGCAATGATGTTGGATGCAGCTGGGGAGACCTGAGTTCAATCCCCAGGACCCTTATTTAAAAAAAAAAAAAAAAAAAATGCCAGGCATGGTGGCCAGCGTTTGTAAGCTCAGCAGTAAGGAGGCAGAGGTAGGTGGATCCCTGGAGCTCTCTGGCCAGCCCGCCAGGCCTGCTCTGGGAGCCCCAGGCCAAATGAGGGACTCTGCCTTCCAGGACAAGGTTGACGGATTCTAACAGCACCTGGAGTTGTCCCCTGGCCTCCACATGTGGACACACATGTGCACCTGCATACACAAGGACAAGCTACGTGTACACAAAGAAGTATGTGACCTCACAGCTGTGTAGATGTCTGACAAGTCCCGCTGGTTTACAGTCAGGGTCTGGGCAGGGCTTCCTTCCCTACTGGAGGGATCCAGAGAGGCCTCCGCTTCCAGCTCCGGCTGTTGCCTGATCTCATTTCCTTTCAGAGGTTGGCCGACACCCCAGTTTCCTTGCTTGTTGTCAGTGGCCAAAATGGTGGTGGCGATCTGTCTCTCAGCCAGCCCCCACAGCGTACTCTTTCTGATGTCCCTTCAACCACACATCTCCTCACCGTATCTGCCATGTGCTGACTCTCTTCTGTCTTCTGAGGCTTTTAAGGTCTCTTGTGATTGCACTGAACCACCAACCTAACCGAGGCTGGTCCCTGCCCCCTCTCCCCTTAAAGTATGTGTCGGTATGTGTGTGTGGAGGGGGGCATGTGCATGTGAGTGTAAGTGCTTGTGGAGACCAGAAGGAGGGTCAGATCCCTTGGGGCTGGAGTTATAGTTGTGAGCTACCCAGTGTGGGGTGCTGGGACTGAAGGGTCCTCTGCAAGAGCAGTTCGTGTTCTTAACTGCTGAGCTGTCTCTCCAACCCCAATCCCTGTGCTTTAAGGCCGTCTGGTGAGTTAATTCCATCTTCAGAGTCTCTTACAATAGAACCTAAATTAATTAATGTCTGATCAAATAATCTGGACCTTATTCAGAGCTGATTCTGTGTCTGTAGCTCTTCCCTCCCCGCCAGGGGCTGTAGTGCAGGGGCAAATCACCAAGCCTAGTGTGGGAAGCTCTCTGATGAGGCCTGCCAAGGACAGCCTTTGAAATTACCTCTGTGCGGCCTGAAAGAGCACACATCAGGATCTCAGTGGACTTGGCCTCCCCACGCAAGCGCAGTAATTGATAGGGAAGCCGCAGGTGCTCACATTCGCTGGGAGAGGGAGATGCTTGCTGTAGCTTTAGTATCTTGTTTTAATCTCTGCTTAGGCCAGCATCTGACATGAGAGTGGTCTTGCTGCTTTGTAAAAAGTCTGAAATTGTTTTGTCTCATTTCACTGGGGTCCCAGAGTGACTTTGTAGGTGTTTTTATGGCCATGTTCAGAGGCCATGTTCAGAAGACAGAGCCAGGGAGGGGGTCAGTGCCTGGCCAGTGAGGTGCTCATCTCTTTCTTACCTGACTGTCAAAGGGGAGGGCAGCTCTGGATGTGGAAAGGCAACATAGGTCCAGGAAAATGGAGCCTCGAGCCAGCTGCCTTTTACCTGGGTGCTGCGTGGCGTAATGAGAGAAGCAGACCAGGAGAGCCGCACTGAGGCTCCAAGTTCAGGGCATGAACCACCCCGCTGTCCCCAGGAAAAGGGAATGCAGCACTGCCAAAAGAGTTTGGGGTTTTATAGGGTGCTTTTAGTTGAGGGTGCGGAGAGGAATTCTCACAGGCAGAAGGGACTGCAGTAAGTCAAGTTTTATGGGGGAGGGGGAGGGCCCTCTGGCTGTTAGAATAGCAGGAGGCTGTGGGCAAGTCTTCTGCTCAGAGGAGGGGTCAGCAGAAGTGGAGAACATTCAGTTTCCATTTCCCTTAAGGGACTCCGTTCCACAGGGATCCTCCATCTTGGTGTCTTGGGTGACTCCATCTTAAGCCAAAGATCTGGGCCAGCCCAGCAGTTGCTGTTATTTATTAAGCGGCACTGTTTACCGTATGAGAGAAGCCACAAGGCACAATGAAAGCCACTATAAGAGTTTATTACCAACCAGGTGGTGGCGGCGGCGGCGGCGGCGGCGGCGGCGGCGGCGGCGGCGCACGCCTTTAATCCCAGCACTTGGGAGGCAGAGCCAGGTGGATCTCTGTGAGTTCGAGACCAGCCTGGTCTACAGAGGGAGATCCAGGACAGACACCAACATTACACAGAGAAACGCTGTCTCGGGGAAAAAAAAAAAAAAAGAAAGTTTATTAATAGAAAGGGTATGCATAGGGCTATGGAATGACCGTGCAGGAAGAGAAGGAAGGAATAGGTGGAACCCGCTTTATAGCCGCCGCCATACTTCCCCCCACCCTCCTAATCCCTTGCATGCACATATGGGCTTAGATAGCTATGCCACACATGTGCATAGATTATATGATCATGCTGCGTGCAGATTATGTAATCATGCAGTGCACAGATTATGTAGGATTTATGTAGTACGTAAGGTGCTGGGATGACTAAGCATCTTGCCTGGCTACTGGACAGCACATGTTCGGTCATGTATCTGGGGGAGTGGCTAGGAATTCTAACAGTTACCACCTCTGAACAGTGAATTTACATGCTCTTTAAGACCACTTCTTTATGATAGACAATGAATAGTGTATTTGTATTTATATGATTTGAGTTAGGGGGAGGAGGCTGTTTGGCCAAAGCATTACTTGTAGGCACTGTTTTCCTGTCCCACAGCTGCTCTCAAATAATCACTCAGAGGCTTAATATAAATTATAAATGCTCAGCCAATAGCTCAGGCTTGTTACTAACTAGTTCTTACATTTTAAGTTAACCCATATACCTTATTTATGCTCTGCCACATGGTGGTACCTGTATTAGCATGGCATGTTCATCTCCTGCTTTTTCTGCATCTGGCTGGCAACTCCTGACTCCTTCCTTCTTCCTCCCAGCATTCTCCTAGTCTGGCTCTTCTAGCTTACCTTCTGTTCAGGTATTGGCCAGTCAGCTTTCTTTATTAAACCAATCACAGCAACAAATCTTCACAGTGTATAAAGGGATTATCCCACAGTAATTACTTTTCTCATTGCTGTGATAAAATACCCTGACAAAGGCAACTTGGGGGATAGGGCTTATTTCAGCTTGCAGTTCAAGTTACACTTCCTAAAGGTGGGGAGGGAGATCATGATGGCAGGAGCTGGAGGCGGCAGGTCACATGACAGCGACAGACAGGAATCAGAGAGTGAGGGATGTTTGTGCTTAGCTAGCTTTCTTTTTTGTGCACTTTGGGACCCAAGCCCATGGAGTGGTCCCACCTATATTTATGGTGGCTATTCCCACTTTGATTAACCTACTCAAGATTTAGCTCCATGTAAGAGCACTTAAGGTCCTGAGTTTGGTCTTCGGTTCTGGAGGGGAAAGAAACTGAACCAAAACAAGACCAAAAAAGCTGGGCAAGTGGTGGGGCACTCCTTTAATCCTAGCATTTTGGAGGCAGGGGCAGGTAGATCTCTGAGTTCGAAGCCAGCCTGGTCTGTAAGTTCCAGGACAGCCAAAGAAACCCTGTTTCGAAAAACTAAGAAAAGAAAAAAAGGAAAGAAAGAAAAAGAAAATCCCTAAATCCCTCATACATGCCTGGAGGCTAACCTAATCTAAATAATCCCTTACAGATGTGCCCAGAGGCTTGCCTCGTGGTGATTCTGTTCCTGTCGAGTTCACAGCATTAACTATGACAGCTGCAAAGGGTGATGAGAGTTTTCAGACCTGTTGTGTTAAGTCCACGAGTACAGCAGAATAACACCGCGTTAGTTATAGGGTAAGGGGTGTCTGTGGTAAAAGAAAACCTGAATTTACAAGAGTTAGATAATTAATGTAATTACTCAGTGTTGGCTTCTCATTTATAAAATGGAGATTATATTCGCACATATAAATACTTCATACTATTATTTTATCAGGGCTGGGAGTGTAGCTCTCATGAGACCTGGGGTTTGATTCCCAGAACTGGGCAAGGTAGTGTACACTTGTAATCCCAGCACTTGGCAGGTGGAGTCAGGAGTGTTAGAATTCCTAGCCACTCCCCCAGCTACATGACCACGCTAGCGCTATTCATTAGCCAGGCAAGATGCTTAATCATTCTAGAGCCTTATGTCCTTTGTAATCCGTGCACTGCGTGATCACGTAATCTGTGTGGTGCGTGATCACGTAATCTGTGCGCAGCGTGGTCACATAATCTATGCATTTGCGTGGCGTAGCTGCTTAATAAATAACATTGCACTGCTTGATAAATAACAAGGGGCATCAGCAGATCAAGGTCAGTCACCCTTGGCTACATAGTGAATTCAAGGCCAGCCTAGACTACAGGCAACCCTGACTCAAAAAATAAGATAGTTACTAACCGAAGTGTTACTAGTAATTTTTGTTTGTTTGTTTGTTTGTTTTGTTTTGTTTTTCGAGACAGGGTTTCTCTGTGTAGCTTTGTGCCTTTCCTGGAACTCGCTCTGTAGACCAGGCTGGCCTCGAACTCACAGAGATCCGCCTGCCTCTGCCTCCCGAGTGCTGGGATTAAAGGTGTGCGCCACCACCGCCTGGCATTACTAGTAATTTTAACCCTATGAATTTATGCATTGTCTACCTTTTTTCAGTTAATTTCTGTGGAAATTGAAGGGTTTCACAAAGGTGTTAAGACAATACCTTTTTTGCTTCTTGGTTCTCTGGGAGTCTAGCCTTTGTAAGGTCTTGCAGGTTAACGTGGTTACCAGTAAGTTGATAGACACCAAGAATCTCAGGGTGGCACCAAGGATTAAAGTGAGAGTAGCTTCTCAAGGCAATTTCTTTCTGCGAAAAGTGTGTGCCAGAGCCCCAGGACTAGCAAGCACCCTGGGGCAGGGCGCGCACTTGGTTTTTATACAAAGGCAGTTGGTGACTGTCTTCCCATCGCCTGGGGTCTGACCTCACAGTCTTTTCCCATTGACTAGTTTTAAAAGAGTCTTTGAAAAGCAAAGGGGGAAGGGGCCAGCTGATTCAGGCCATCAAGTCCTGGGATGGGGTCCTTTCTCACTATAAATAGCTCAGCAAGGATATTTATACATTCATCAAAAAAATATTGTGGAGGCAGGCAGATCACTGAGTTCAAGGCCAACCTGGTCTATATACTGAGTTTCAGGACAGCCAGGTCTACACAGAGAGACCCTGTCTTGAAAAAAACATGTGTGTGTGTGTGTGTGTGTGTGTGTAATTTTAGAGCCAGACATGGTAGCTCACACATTTAATCCCGGCACTTGGGAAGAAGAGTCAGGCTGATCTCTGTGAGTGTGAGGCTCTCTCAGATTTGCTTACTGAGTTCCAGGCTGCATGAGACCTGGGGGTGGGGGTGGGGTGGGGGATTATAGAGAATGGATGCTTTCTTTTGCCAAATAAAATTGTAGTTTTGGTTGCATAAAATCAAGCTAGAGAAGGGATGCACTTGTTAGTAGTTTGTTTGGAAGGTAGTCACCGCAAGTCCCATGGAGTGGGGAAGTGCTAGCAAAAAACATTGTTTTCTGCCCCTGGGGGTGAGGGGGCAGGTGGGAGTCAGTCACTTTATAATTGTCTCACTAAAGCGGGTGCCGGTGGCTCTTGCCCATGACCTCAGGACTTGTGTGTGACAGCTGGAAGGCCAGTCAGGGGCCAGTTGCTGACACAGCCAGTTTGAGGCCAGCGTGGGCCATATGAGCTCCTGTCTCAGGAACCCAGAACCAAACCCCAACAACCACAGAGGTCCCGCCAAGCCTAGTGACTAAGAAAGCCAGGTTTTCAAGTCACTGGTAGTCAAAGGGCATTCCTGGAACCGAAACTCACCGGTTCTCAGCTGCCCCACCCAGAAGCCTGCAACTGGACAACGCTGGGCAGAGAGCTTGGGAGTGGAGCCATAGGTGTGGGAACTGTTTGAGGAAGCTACAGGTGAGGCTGAAGATGGGGTGTCCTTTCTTGTTTTCTATTTGCTGGGCTGTTACAGAAAGCATCGTGGAAGCTGCTGTGTTGAAAGGTAAAGATACTTAACATACTCTGTTGTTTCTCCTTAGGACTTCCTGTTGCAGCAGACGATGCTGAGAATTAAGGATCCCAAGAAGTCCCTGGATTTTTACACTAGGGTTCTTGGAATGACGTAAGTATTTCTTAGTGCCTTAATGTTGAAAACCACAGCATTAGAGAAGATGGCTCAGTGGTTAGAACTGGCTCCCCCAAAGTGGTCCCCAACCTCCATACCAGTGCCAGGGCACATGCCCCTTCCTCTCAGAAATAAATACATCTTAAAAAGTAGCAGAAAGTCTTCGGTTGTGGAGCCTGCAAGGAGGCCTGAGTAGACAGCACTCCGGTTAAGTTCCGTTTGTGTCAGCACTGGTCAAGCTCAAGGTAACAAAAGGCTCGGGGCTTTCATTTTTTGCCGAGTCCCTTCTGCCCAGGGCTGGCCAGCTAAACCAGCATCTGTTCAGACCCTTGAGATGCTCGGACCGCTTCTACCCCGTTTGCTTCCGAAGTCATGAATGTCAGGACACAGTGTTTAGAAAATGAATGGATTTATTTAAAATCGGCCCCTGATTCCATTTTTATAGGCTGCATTCTCTCTTGATAAAGAGGTAGTAGCCACGGGGTTTGTAACCTTTTGAACATTTGGTGTGCTGACTTCTCTTTTCCATCGACTTTATTGGGGTATAACTGATAATTTGACTTGTCTTGGTTCGTTTCCTCATAGCATGAGGTTTTTGATGACATACATAATTAAACGAAATGATCTTTAATTTACTGCCTTTCATTTACTTCCACAAATTTTGAGAGAACAGCCCAAGTAATAGATCTCTATTATGTATGCTTAGAAAATGTGGCCAGTTCTGAAAAATATAAAACCAAGAGGAATAGCTTCCTTCCCTCGGTCCCTCTCCCTAAACTGCTCTTCAATTGTTGTGATCCTTTCCAGAAAAGGTGGCTTTCCATGTGTGTATAGCACATTTTAGGACAGAGTGAAAGCAAATCCGCCGGACACATGCCATTGCCAGGCACCAACCCTTCTGTCCCTTGTGCCTTCGCTGCAGACCTTTCAGATAGCTTGTGTCCTCCTTTTACACTTGAAGATGGGAAGTTTCCGGGCTCAGAGCCCACGGTTGGCAGAGCTGAGTCCATATGCGGTTGACTCCACTGCTGACCTTTGTTGTTTTTTTTTTGTTTGTTTGTTTTTTTTGGTTTTTCGAGACAGGGTTTCTCTGTGTAGCTTTGCGCCTTTCCTGGAGCTCACTTGGTAGCCCAGGCTGGCCTCGAACTCACAGAGATCCGCCTGCCTCTGCCTCCCGAGTGCTGGGATTAAAGGCGTGCGCCACCAACGCCCGGCTGACCTTTGTTTTTAAAGAGTTCCCAGACTGAGCGCAACTTGACCCCACCCTGATTCACTCATTCTGCAGAAAGCAAGTGGCTTCCTTTGCTTTGGTTCCCATCTGATTGGCCATTAAGGCCGGTACAGTCACGTTAGTAGGGGCGGAGATAGTTTTCCTGATGGTTCTATTTGAGGTGTTTGATCCCATTGTGGAGTAAATTTGTGGTTAATCAATGCCTAAATGTAGTGGTCCAGGCATATTGATAACAGGGATAAGTAGATAAAATATTGGAACAGAGCTCTGGAAACTTGGCTTTGGGTGCAGGGGGATGACTCAGCTGATAAAGCGCTTGCCATGACAACATGGGGATTTCAATCTCCCAGAACCATGTAAAGGTGCTGGGTGTAGTGGCATGCACCTGCAGTCCTGTTGCTGGAGAGACAAAGATTCTAAGACTGTCCTTCACTCAGGAGGCAGAGGCAGGTGGATCTCTGAGTTGAGGCTGGCTTAGCCTACTGAGCAATTCCAGACCAGCTAGGATCACTGACTGGTACTGTCTCTGGGGTCGAGGGTGAGTGAAAGACAATGGAGAGCAGTTGAGGATACCCTGTGTCAATCTCTTAACCTCTACACGCACACGCACACTCCCTATACATGTATCCATGTACACACACACACACACACACACACACACACACACCCCAAGACATTCTGCTAGGCTTCAAGCGCTTGTTATTGATTATGAACAGGGTCATCTTTGAGCATAATTAATCCTCAGTGATCTAGAAAGATGGTATTATGTGTATTGCTCTGCTTGCCTGTGATCTTCCGTTTGGTAAACTGTAACTTAGAACCTCAGGGCGCCTTCGCCTTCCTATCAAGTCTCTCCTCATCGCATCGACTCTCCCTTCCACCTACAGACAAACTTAATGAAGTCTTTGGAGACTGTCTCCTGCCCTCTGCTCCCTTGTTTGTCCATTGTCGCTCTCTCTGCATCACCTCTGCCCAGACTCCACTGGCTGCTCCCCCTTGACTCCCCGGCTTCCTCCTGGCCCCTGCCTCAGCCGCCCGGCCGTGTGGCAGCTGCTCCTGCACGACCTTTCCATGTCCCGTGACCTTTTCGCAGTCTTAATTCTGGTTCACCTTTGCGCAGTCTTTGAGACTTCAACCCTCCTGTTGTTGACATTCACATTTCTGTGATATTGATCTGCCCTCTCCCCTGCCACCTATCCTCAATCTCCTTTCCTGGTGCTTTCTGAAGAACTCAGTAGATGTGTTTAACTGACAGAATGATAGGGAAAGAGATTGTTCACTGAAACAAAGACCCAAAGTATCTTTCCCTGTTTATAAACAAGCACTGTGATTCTAGCTAAATTTCACTAAATTGGAATAATTGAGAGATAATTGTGCTGTGTCACCCTTGGAAGCCGAGCACTTGGGAAGCTGAAGCAGGGGATGGATGAATTGGCACCATTTAGTGAGTTCAGGCTATCCTTGGCTACACAGTAAAGCAGGGGATAGACAAATTAGCACTATCTATTGAGTTCAGGCTATCCTTGGCTACACAGTAAAGCAGGGGATGGACAAATTAGCACTATCTATTGAGTTCAGGCTATCCTTGGCTACACAGTAAAGCAGGGGATGGACAAATTAGCACTATTGAGTTCAGGCTATCCTTGGCTACACAGTAAAGCAGGAAATGGACAAATTAGCACTATCTAGTGAGTTCAGGCTATCCTTGGCTACATAGTAAGCGCATGTCTCACCAAACAATAAAAAAAGAGAGAGAAAGAACTGACGAATTACAGAACCTTGCCCCTCACAGCTTGGTACTGGAACCCTGCCTGGGGTGGTGAAGGCGTGGAGAAAGAACAGACACTAAAGAAACAGCTATGTGGGCACGGGAAAGCTGGGGTCGGGTGGTCAGAGCACTCTGATGGAGTGGTGCCAGCACGGCAGTAACCTGGAACCGCAGTGTGTTTCTTATTGTCAATACAAGGGTGGGGTAGTCTCAGTAGGAGGTGTCCGTAGGGAACAGTCTCAGGCAGTAATCATCCTGGAGGAGCAAGCTGCAGCTGCTAGCTTTTGCACACACTTGGCCTACAGGAAGGCTTTGCCATCCTTCTGAGCCTAGGGGTGTGTCAGGAGGGCTCTTCTCTTCCCATGGGTCTGAGCATTGGTCCTTAACATGGCCATGCTCATATCAACAATACATCAATCAAGACTTGATCCATGTAACACTTTAACTCAATGCCTCCTTGGCTCTCAGAACTCTGTGTGTGTGTGTGTGTGTGTGTGTGTGTGTGTGTGTGTGTGTGTGTACACTTAAGGGGACATACCATGTATAAAGCCAGAGGTCAACTTTGGGTGCTGTTTCTCAGGAACTGACCACTTTAGTTTTTGAAACAGGGTCCCTCATTGGTACCTGCTAAGCTTGCTGGTCAGCAAGCCCCATGGGTGTACCTGTCTCTGCCTTCCCAGGGCGGCTATTGCCAGCACACACCATCATGCCTGGCTTTTTATGTGGGTGCTGGGGACCAGACACTTTACAGATGGAACTGTAAATGAGATCTTTTTCCCCACTAATTTTTGACTATGGTCTTCTCACTAAACTACATTATGTATAGTTCTTATTCCAAGTAGACCATAAATATTATGTTGCGTTTATTATCAACTTTTGCTATTGTAAATGACTATGGCTTTTAATTTCAGGCTAATCCAAAAGTTTGATTTTCCTTCAATGAAATTTTCCCTCTACTTCTTGGCTTACGAGGATAAGAATGACATCCCTAAAGATAAGGATGAAAGAACAGCATGGACGTTTTCCAGAAAAGCTACACTTGAGTTGACACAGTGCGTATGCTTTCTTGTCTCTTTATATATCCTAATTTTTCATAAGGTATTTAAAGAATCCTTTTTTGTGCTTACCAGTCTAAATCAATTTTTAATATTTTTTGAAGTGTGACTGTTTGGGTCTCTGTGTTATTCTTATGGTTTCTTTAGCACAGAGGGAACATTTTTATTTCAGAGAATATAAGACCCTGAAGTGCCAAGATATTTACCAAACTATAGATTATTAATTTTATATCTTAGATTCTTCTCAAATCTTCTGATATTCATATTTTTGATATGTTTTTGATCCAGAAATTTTATAGAATATGCTCCTTTTAAAGAGCCAGCACATCATTTTGTAATAATTAACATTAAAATTTTAGCACATTTTTATAACCTCAGCATTTAAAAGTACAGAATTAAAGGATTCTCCATTCCTTTCTGTGTTAGTATGTATCCTTTGATTCAGAAAGACTTAAGTGGCCGTCTCTGCTCTAAAATGGAAATGTTTGAATCTAGTCCACAGAGCTCTTTGGATGCTTGCTTGATAATATGTCTAGTCCTCAGTGCAGATAGTTGCTGCCATTTTTATTCTTGCTCTTTTTTTTTTTTTTTTAATTTTAACTTTTTTTTTTTTACTTTATTTATTTATTTTTTAAATTACACTCATGATATTCATTAATTACTCTCATGATATTAATCACATTTGTGGTATTCATAGATTACATTCACAGTATTCATTCAATTATATATAATATATATTATATATTAATTTTAAATGCTGAATGTCATTTATTTAAGGGGGGAGGAGGTCTTAAATACAGGCTTACAGCACAATGGGAGGACCCTGGAGGGCAGAAGTTCGCTACTCATGTTTTACAATCTTGCTTCTAATCTGTTAACGCCCATTATTCAGGGTACCAGGCAAGGAACTTCCCTTAAGCATTCAGGAGGGTGGAACCTGGCAGGGAATTAGCATAGGGAGAATATCAAGATCAAGGTCCGCAAGCAAGGCAACAGTTACCCACAACGGGGGCCAGGGCCCTACAGGTCCCCCTTTTATTAAAAAAATGAGCTTCTGACTTGGGTTGCGTGGGACGTCAGCAGGTCACCTTACCAGTCATGGAGACGCCTGCCCAGGCCACACAGGTGCTCTGTCTTAGGTTGGTGAGTGCCCCCCAGGCATTACCCGTCTCTGAATACTCATTTTCATACAGGCTCAATCGTGTGTGAGCTGCAGAGTTAACTGCTGCCAAAGATCTCAAAGTGGCTCTGGGCTTGCAATCTGTGTGTTTGATACAGAGAAGACCAACAGAGGTCCTATCTCACCCATAGCCAGTAGGCTAAAGGCAACTGAGCCATTCCCTTCCTTAATGAGCCATACTGTACGTTGGTGTCCTTGTAAGATAGTATCCCAAAAGCAACTGGAACTTGAGTTTATAAATTTATAATTTTCAAAGCCAATTGAGATGTATATAACTACTGAATTAAATTTATCATGCCCAATAGAATGAAAGATTAACTAACTGTGGTAGCTACTTTTGTTGCCAGGGTCTCCATTGTGTATTCTTGCTCTTATTGGGGTGCCTGGGTTTGACTGTCTTCTTAACCTAGTTAGGATCTTCTTTGCCAGCTTGCCCTCTCTACAGGTGAAAATTCAATATTTGTTGTAAAGTCACATGCATACAGAGTAAGCCTTCCGTGAGATTCCTTTTCATAGGCTCCTCTAAGGTCAGAACTGTAAGTTATTATCTCAGGCAAGGCTCTTTCTCTAAAGAACAGAACCAATAGAAGGTAGACATCAAAGGAGAGTTATTAGATTGGCTTACACGGTAGGGGTTGGGTAGTCCCAACAATGGCTCTCTGAACACAGGAGAAGCAGAGAACCCACTGCTGCTCCATCCACAAAGCTGGAGGCCTCCGCAGTCCTAAGCTGCTGTGGAAGGCCTTGGAGGTCCCTAGAAGGCCAATGAGCTGGAGTCTGTCATCAGCAGAGATAGATGCAGGACAGATGGAAGGTGTTACCCATGTTGACAGTGGGTCTTCTCTCTGGAAATTCACTGAAGGACACTCCCTGAGATGTGTCTACTAGGTTGGTTCTAAGACCTGCTAGCTGTCACAGAGATTTTCCTTTCCTCTGTAGCAACTGGGGCACCGAGGATGATGAGACCCAGAGTTACCACAACGGCAACTCAGACCCTCGGGGATTCGGTATGTTTGCCACACTGTTTGATGTTTGTGGATGTGTGTGATTTTACATGCTGTGCATATTTATGGTACAGTAAACCTAAGACATGAATGACCTAATTTTCAAGTATAACTAATTTATTAGGGATATGACTATTTTTATTTCCTGCATATCTTATTTAGCAGCTATCTCATTTCAGTATTAGTCCAAACATTGTGTTTGCTTTTTCATAATATTGTACTGTAAAGTCACAGTATCATGTTTCCAGTAAACTTTATTGTAGGGCTAGGGATAGAGTCCACAGCCTTGCACATGCAAGACAAGCATTCTACCACTAAGCTATCCCTCCAACTCCCTCTAGGAGAGTGTTCAATTAAAAACAGTGATAACTATGGTTAATAATAATCCCATTTTCTGGTAATGTCTTGTCAAGTGGCTGAAGAGATGGTTCAGTGGTTAAGAACACTTGTTCTTGTAGAGGACCTGGCCTTGGTTCCCAGCACCCATATAGTGGTTTACAGCCATCCATAATTCCAGTTCCAGGAGATCTGATGCCTTCTTTTGACCTCACTGGGTATCAGACACACATGTAGTGCATATACATACATGTAGGTAAACTACTCATTACACATAGTAAAATAAATAAATCTAGAAATATTGTGTCTTGTCAGGATGGCAGAGTAAAAGCTTCAGTTGGGTAATGAGGTGAATGTCAGCAACCTGTTAAGCACAGGAAATGATACCCTTTGGGTATAGGTGATTCTAAACAGACTGAGCTATGCAGTAGTCAGTATTGGTTTCTTTAAAATAACAATTCAGAGCAACTTTGACTATAACTATAGCAATTTGACTATAACTAGCTCGTCAGACAGCTACTGGTCCTTTAATACATAGATTTTGAACCTATTTAACTCTGTTTTCATGGGCCTTGTGTTTTGAAGTACGTTTTGGAAGCCATTTGTGGCACTGGGTGTGCTCTTGTAATAATTTCTTCCTGTGCTTTGTTTTTTTGGTGGGATGGTATCACCAAAGGTCACATTGGGATTGCTGTTCCTGATGTCTACAGTGCCTGTAACAGATTTGAAGAACTGGGAGTCAAGTTTGTGAAGAAACCTGACGATGGTGAGTCAGCCTGCTCTTCAGCGTGTGCACAGCTGTGATTGGTTAATGTGTCTGAGTGGCTGTTGGGGTCATGCTGATTGGATGCAAGTAACAGGAAGTCCTTTTCAGCAGTCCTAGGAGCAAAGGGATGTGAAAAGAATACCTGGCTCTCTTCAGAGATCAGAAAGAGTGTGTAGCGTGGCTTCACCAGGGACTGGATACAGGATCTGGGGAGCATGGAAAGCTTGCCTCCCCTTCCCTAGCCCTGCCACTTTCTCTCATGGGCTTCCAGCTGTCAGGATTTCAGGGTGTGGGTAGTTAGTTGCTGCTAAGTGAATTCTCTGAAATGTATTTTGTTGTTAATATAACTTTGCCTGCTTACTTTAGTGAATAACTGATATTTTTCATTCTTTTATACAATTGTATATGCTTATGCTTTGGGTATTTGTCTTGAAATAGCATATATCGGAATTCTGCTGCATTTATATGTATAATTTTTATTATACTTTGATCTATTCTTACCTCCTTAAGTTTTTAAAATTTATTTTTAACTTTGGAAATAGGTTCTTGCCATGTAGCCCAGGCTGCTCATGAACGTGTGATTCTCTTGCTTCAGCCTCCCTAGTACTGACATTACAGTGTGCCACCACAGTTTGAGACATTTCATGAGCTTAAGCACTAAGTAGTTCATTGGTAGAGTCCTTGCCTAGCATGTACTGGGTCATGGGTTCAATTCCTAGCACCAAAAACCAACCAACCAACCCACCAACCAACCAAACAAACAACCAAAAAATAAAACCAACCAAACAACACATAACAAAAACCCAGAGAAAAATAAATGAAACATTTCAATAAAATTGTTTCAAGTAAAACATTTACTAAGTGAACAGCTTTCCTCTCTGCTCATATCTGCTGCTGTCACCTGGACTAGGTTATTGCTTTATCTTTTCTTTTTCTTTGGCCTTCACATTTTTTCAAAGATAATATAGTACAGTATTTTGAGCATCTTTACTCCATTTCTCTCTTGAAGCATCTTTTGGATTTTCCTGTCTAAGCACCTCAGCCAGGACTATGTCCTGAGGTTTTGTGAGGTTAGACCTCTGACAGATGCATGAGAACCAGGCACAGATGGATGAGTTCTGTTGGGAATCCTAGCTTCATTTCCCTTCGCTCTTGAAAACACTACTTAATTGTCATTCTGCATACAAGTGTCCTTGAAAAATCGGCTCAGTGTCTTT
>CABHPP010135909.1:0-10040 GCA_902168425.1 Peromyscus attwateri | reverse complement strand
GGGGGGGCGGGGACTGGATGTGGTGGCATGCATCTGTAATCCCAACACTCCTGTGGTAAGATGGAGGGTGGAGACAGGGGAATGGCCCAGAAGCTGGCAGGCCGGATAGCCTGAAGTACACAATGCTCACAGTTGCCCTCGGAATGCCCTATGTGCACCCTGGCACGTGCACACACAGGCTTTCCTTGCATTCGCTCCCTCTGCCTCCGTGAACGAACCTGTGCTCGCTAGTTCTCATCTGACTTTCCTGACGGGTCTGTCTCCAGTCTCTCTTCTCTTTTAATACAGATGAGATTAAGAAGGAGCTGATTCCAGGCAGAGGACCTTGACTCCATCGCTGAACGTGGGTCTTCGGGGATTCTTCCTCCCAGGGTGACTGACCGCCGGGTTCCAGGCAGGAGTGGGAGGAGGGGGTGGATGTGAGCTCTGTTGTCCCTGTGCCTGGAACGGAAACTATCCCTCTAATACTCCGTCCCAGCACTGCCCTTCTGTACGATCCCTGCTTTCTTTGGTGATGTCTCCCACTTTCAGGGCCTTACCTATCATCTCTTTGATAAAATCATTTGAGGAGATAAAAAGATTAAGGCTGTATCATAGGCAGAGCAAACACAGAAGTCTAATTAATGCACAGTACTATTTGGCCTCTGTGCGTCGGTCTTCCTCGACTTTGGGAACAAGACAGATAAGCTTATTTCCCCACATGGAGGAACGCCTTTCACTTTTGCCATTTATGTGCTCTTCTGGTCTCATGCCTCTCTTCTATCTCCTGATCAGGGTAGTCTTCTTTTTATGTCCTTGGTCTGTCACATTCTGACGGACTGATGCCTTTTTATTTCTACCCTAAAGCAGCCCCTTTCAGATGCTGGCATATCATAACCCTTAGAGAAAACGGTACACTGTATGAAAGAAGCCAGCCACAAAGGACCACAGACTGGATGATTCGTTCCTATGAAATGTCTGGAGCTGCCAAATCTGCAGGGACAGGAAGCAGATTACTTGTTGCCTGGGGCTGGAATGAGGGGTGGGGAACTGACAAGAGGTTGGCATTTCTTTTCTTTGCACTGAAAAGGTTTGAAGTTGGAGCAGACATTTACAAAGCTTTGTGGACATACTAAAATCCACTCAACTGTGCTCTCTAAACAGACTCATATTCTAGTAAAGCTATTAGAAAAAAAACTAACAAACAAAAAACCAGAATGCTGTAGTCACTGATCAGCTTTCTGTCACTAAAAAATACAATACCAAGAAGACATAATTAATTTATGAAGATTGATTTTTATTTAGTATATGTGTGCATGTGTGTGCATGTGTGTGGGTACCTGTGGAGGTCAGAAGACTTTGCTGGATTGTCTGGAGCTGCAGTTACAGGGGTTGTGAGTTGCCCAGTGTGGGTTCTGGGAGCTCAACTTTGGTCCTCTGCAAGAGCAGCAAGTGCTCTAACTGCTAGGCCAAACTCTTCATCCCCAGAGATGGTTTTAGAGGTTTCAGACTGTGGTCACTTGACCTGGTCGTTCTGAGCCTGTGGTGAGACAGGATTAGTGTGGTGAGGAGAGCTTCTTGCTTTATGGTAGCTGAGAAGCAAAGGCAGACCTTAGCTTTATAATAAAATCTAGTCTCCAAACCCAGTAAACTGTGAGTCTATAAGTATACCCATCCATTGGTAGGTCAGAGGTCTTATGATCCAATCCCTGTCCACAGGCTTCCCTTTTTATACTTCTGCACAGGGGATCCAGCCTTCAATGTGTGGGGTTTTGCAGGGCAGTCTAGCTCTAAACCATGACAGTTGCTTGAAAGACTCTGGGCCTTCACCCTAGCTGAGGCTGCTTTCTTCCCTAGGCTTCAGAGGGTCTGATTTAGTTGCAACATACATTTATGAAGAATTCCTATGTGCTGCTGCTCCTGAACCACACCCTGAGAACCATGGCACTGCAGAAGCCCGTGCCCTGCAGCAGAGCTATGAGTCAAGCATGGTGAGCATGCCTTTGACCCCAGCTGCTCTGAAGACTGAGGAGGGGAATCACCTTTCCCTTCTTTACTAATGTGCAAGTTGTGCCTTTACAGTTCAGTATATGTATATGTCTTTCTTTTTATTAACTGAAAAATGCTCCATAGTATATTTCATAACTCACCCAGCTTACTTCCCTACTGAAGAACACTCTAGGTAGGTGCTTCCATTTTCTTTATTTTTTAAAATGCAGCTAGTCGCCGGGCAGTGGTGGCGCATGCCTTTAATCTCAGCACTTGGAAGGCAGAAGCAGGAGGATCTCTGTGAGTTTGAGGCCAGCCTGGTCTACAGAGCGAGTTCCAGGACAGCCAGGGCTACACAGAGAAAGCCTGTCTTGAAAAACAAAACAAAAAAAATCATAGTAAATATCCTCAGTATGTGTGTGTGTGTGTGTGTGTGTGTGTGTGTGTATGTTGGGGTGTGTGTGTGGTGGTATTGTGTTCTCCAAAATATTGTGCACCCTAATAAACTTATCTGGGGTCAGAGAACAGAACAGCCACTAGATATAGAGGCCACACATCTTTAATCCTATCACTTGGGAGATAGAGATCCATTCGGATCTCTGAGTTTAAAGCCACACTGGAAACAGCCAGGCATGGTGACTCACGCCTTTAATTCCAGGAAGTGATGGCAGAAAGCAGAAAGGTATTTAAGGCATGAGGACCAGGAACTAGAGCTGGTTAAGCTTCAGGCTTTTGAGAAGCAGTTCAGCTGAGATCCATTTGGATGAGGACTCAGAAGCTTCCAGTCTGAAGAAACAGGATCAGTTGAGGAATTAGCAAGGTGAGGTGGCTGTGGCTTGTTCTGCTTCTCTGATCTTCCAGCGTTCACCCCAATACCTGGCTCCAGGTTTGTTCTTACTAATAAGACCATTTAAGATTCGTGCTACAGGGTGGGGTTTACATTGGCAGTTTTCAGGGAGAATGGGTTCCCTGGAAGATCTACAAGCAGGTACATTTCAATTGTAGGAGATATTGACACATTCCTTTCCAAGGAAACTGTAGACATTCACAGTCTCCTTTGATCCACTATCCCAGAGGACAAGTGAAATGGAATGTTTTTTCATACTTTTTTGGCAAACTTCATTTTTCTATTTTATGCAAAGCAGACTTGGTTCCTCTACCCATTTTCTTCTTTTGGAACATTTGCCTTGGCGCTTTTATGTCAAACGTTTTAGAAACTTCCCTGTTTTTTCATTTTACTATATTAAACGAGGACAAAACTGAGAATCTAAAATACCTTCCCCTTTACCCTACATTGATTTTCCTTAGGGTAGCATATGCATGTCCTACATCAGCTACCTGTGGGTATTTGTCAAACGACAACAAAAGGAGACTTCCTGAAAACTCTCCAAAGAGGGTGATGAGTATCAGCAGCTCCAGGCCATTCTTACATCACTCTGCCTCATCTGCCTGAGTCTCATCTGATGTCTAGACCAGCACAATCCAACAGAACTTTCTACAGTAACCCAAACGGTCCATATGGGAACTGTCCATCACAGTAGCTACTGAGTTCTTGAATGTAACCAGAGACCAAGAAGTGAATGCTTAAACTGGAGACGGCTTGCTCTCCAAGAGCTGAGTCTGCAGCTCTTGACTGTTAGCTCCTTGAATCCTGACCCCCCCCACTTCACCTCTGCACCCCTTCTGTGTCTAGCTCACAGTAACCTGCAAATGAAAAACGGCAATAAGAAAGCCTAGGCAATCACTAATTTTTTAAGGCTCTTGGTATATCAAGAAATGAAGAAATGCCAAAATATAAGTATAAAAATTGTGATATGCTGTAATATTTGCCTTGCACTTATATGCCGCTTTTGTATCCTACAATAAAGATAATTTCAGGATTAAAATATCCAACCAATGAGGTAACTGGTAGTTACATCATATTCAACCACTCTCTACTATCACCTACATAAATATTAAAGATCTATTAAGACAACAATGAGTCTTTTTTGATTTTTCATGTACTTTCTGTTAAAATTTACATGTGGAAACATATGTAGTACAGAACATGATCAGATTATTAATCTGTGAGGTAGAATGGAGTTATAAGCAAAGACGATAGTATATAGAGAATTATTCTTTGAAATTCAAGCCTCCTGGAAGACAGAATTGAGAGAGAGGTGAGAAACTGAGTGGATTGGAGAATTCGGGACTTGTTCACTATGATTTCATTTCTCCATCTCCTTCAGAAGGAAAAGTGAAAGGAATGTCATCCTGCAGAGTTGCAATAGTGTCGAAACTTCTCTGGGGATAATTCATTCTTCCTGCTCTTACTAAACTGGGGAGGCTCATCAGACACAGTTCCCAGCCTGCAGTGAGGGCAGAAGGCTGCACTTCATGCATCAGACAGCTATCATAAGCAGTCACCATTCACTTTCTCCAAACAACTGAGGACAGCTGCAACTACACAGAGACTGCAAACATTTATGCACGATTCCGAGCAAGCAAAACCCAAGCATGCTTGGATCAGGGAACAAACTAGAATGCAGATATGCAGGCCATGACTTTCTACCAGGGCACTCAATCATGGTCACATTTTTTTCCTTATCTTTATTTTGTGGTGCTGGGGATTGAATCCAGGGCTTTGCATGTGTTAAAGCAAATCTGAACTTCATTCCTCGCCCAGAGCCACAAATCTGACTCAGAGCTTCAGGGCAGCCAAGATGAAAAGAGGAATCATGGGGCCAGTTTCCTCATGCACAAAAAAATGACACCTGTCACTCGAGGTAAAATCACTTCATGATGCTTGGCTCTGAAAGAAAATGTCCTGTGGGAGATTTCCTTCAGGGAATGCAAAGCCATCAAGTGCACAGCAAGTCTTTCAGGACAGACATTCATAGGTTCTAAGGGGCTGTTCCTTCTGGGGAGGCGTGATACTTGACAAGTTGGTGTCACAGTTGTGGCAGGGGGTGGGAAGGTTTGTGAGCATGGGCTCGGGACAATATGGACAAGCATGCTTTCTGTGGGATCAGCTATCATTGTGTGCTTGGCTAAAGACAGATACACACTGTTCAGAATTCAGTAATGTCATCAGCAGATGGGAAGGGGGTTGACAACTTTTTGTGAAGAGTGAGCCATACCATGTGATAATTGTTAACCTTATATGACCATTCCTGTGTCTATGGTAGTAGCTGGGGGGGGGGGGGCACAGGCAATCTAGGAATTTTCATTAAACCAGGTGTCCAAAAATAAGGGGGAAAAGTATTCAAGATCAAGTTTTATCAGAAGGTCTGTAAATTCATGGGTTATTTTCTCTCTTTCTTTTTTTAAAGTTCATATTAGTTGCCAATATTTAGAGATTAATAGATTTCAAGTCCGACAATGTTGGTTGCTTCTATTATACCACATGGCAAAATATGCTAAGAGGAGTATAGAACATTACCCATCTGCTTGAGCTATTTAAGTACTGAAATGCTCTGCTGGAGAATGGTAGGAGATTTGGATTAAATTTTGTTTCAAGAAAGTATTAGTATAAGCATTAGTATATTATATTAGTATACACATGTGTGTATCTTTGTGCAGGTATGTGCATATGTGAGTACAGAAGTTTGGTGTCCAGAAGAGGGCGTTGAAGCCCCTGGAACAGGTGTTACAGGCAGTGAGCTGCTCCATATGAGTGCTGGGACTCAAACTCAGATCCTCTCCAAAAGCAGTACATACTCTTAACCACTGAGCCATCTCTCCAGCCTCATTGCTCATTCTTGACTGTAAGAAAATCTGAGTGGGCTCTTATGAAATGTATGGCTACCAACAAAGTCATTGGTTAATAAATGTATCTGGAAGGATAACATACAAAACATCCCCCTTGGTAAAGAAACGAACCTTAGGCATGGCATGGTGGCACATTCCTTTAATCCCAGCACCTAGAAGGCAGGCAGATCTCTGAGAGTTCAAGGACAGCCAGGGCTACATAGCAAGGCCCTGTCTCACAAACAAAACTAAACAAAAAGAGACTAACCTGGTATTACTGGACTTAAGCCAATTAAATTGAGGACATGTTGTTTTGGACCGACATTTATTCTCAATGACAAATGGTAACAAAGACAACTACATACATTAAACTCCATCATAACAAAATATTATCAACATATAGGAAAACAGACTTTCTTGTTTCTAAGGCATGGGGAATATGTGTCCAAAGAACCCACATATTATCTAGATTTTATATATATAAATAAAAAACCATGAAAGGCCACAAGTTGGGCTATTTTATGCTACTTGAAATACTTTCTGGTCTAGACAATGATTCTTTCAATCTGGACTTTCAAAGTCATGAAACTTGAAACTAGTTCTTACCCAGAATCTCAATGAGAAATTAAAGTTACAAACATTTTAAAAAGTGTGTGTGTGTGTGTGTGTGTGTGTGTGTGTGTGTGTGTGTGGCTGGCCACATGCATACCAGAGCTCATGTGTGAAGGTCAGAGGACAACTTTGAAAACACTTTATTTTTTGTATGTATGCATCAGCATCTGTGCCATATCCATGTAGCAGCCATGGAATGACATGCAGAAGGAAGCTGGCTCCCTCTGCCATCTGGGTTCCCTAGGATTGAACTCAGGTCTTCAGGCTTGCACAGCAAGTACCTTTCTCTATCTGTTGAGCCTTTGGCTGGCCCTGAAACATTCTTTTTTAAAATGAGGTTTCTTAAATTAAAAAAAATCTATGCTGTCAATAATTTAGAAAATAAGAAAAATTTAGGTAGTTTTCCCAATTATATATGCAGAAAAGCTTCAAACCAACTTCTATAGTTTGGATCTAGAATATTCTTTCAAAGGTCCCCAAGGGAGCATCATTTGGAGGTGATGGGGCCTTTAAGATGTGAGGCCTAGTGGTGGGTCCTTAAATCATGGCCTGTTTGTTTTCTTTTTGCTTCCTGGTCATGAGGTGAGTGGTTTTGCTCTGACATGCACTCTGTCACTCCACAGGCCTAAAACAATGGAGCCAGCGGATACCAGACTGAAACCTCTAGAACTGTGAGCTAGAACAAACATGGTTATCTCAGATATTTTGTTAAGGTGATGATGGGTTACTACCACACCAATGGAAAGAGATATGCACACCAATCCACTCAGTTACAAATGCCAAGTGAGCAAATTTACTCAGGGCTTCGGGGCAGGGACATGAATGGGAAACATGGTTACACAATTCAGTTATACGACTGGTATAGCTATGAAGAGAGATGCATCAGCTCTCCAGAGTGCCCAAGGATTTGTGACTTCCAACTCGGAAAGAAGAGTCTCTGGTGTTCATGGAAGGGACAGAGTGGGATCACACACACACACACACACACACACACACACACACACACACACAAGAAGCCCTGCAACACAAACACTGCTGAGTTGTGTAAGCCATGTTTGCTAGCACCCCGCCATGTGAACAGGGAGGATATGGTATTAATGGGTGCAGCACTCCATTGTGGGTTCTTGCATTGGGAATCCTGGCTCTATCACTTATTAACTTTGTGAACTTGAGTAGTTACTTAAACTTTCTGTGATGCAGCTTTCTGATCTGTAAGTATTGTAATTACTAATATCACCTACTCAAGGGCTGTTACAAGACTTGTAATGCCTGTAACACTGAAACAGAAGGAGCACAGGTGCAGGAATGTGTACCTGGCATGTAGTAAGCACCATTATTACAGTGAATGCTACAATGCATGGGCATTATATTAACAGTACGGAGAAAGAGCATTTTCACCAACTCAGGACTCCGATAGAAGGTTTCCTAGAAAAGGACTGCATGTCGTGGATCTAAACCTTGGTCTATTAGGTGTTTCACCCTCAGAGTCTGCCTACACCTTAACAAAAAAATCAAAACCAACCAAACAACAAACCCCATTTATGGCAACCAGCTATCTACCCATGTGTTTACCTCGCCTCCAAACTGAATAGCTTGCATAACTGAGTGGTAGCCATAGTTGTCCAGAGAGAAGTATCACAGCTTATACTAACTCTTAAGTGTTTGGTGAAATGGCCTTAGTTGAATTTTTAAGGCTGCTGTTGTTATAAGCAACTGAGTCTAACATAAAAGTTGAGGTTATATTTTTGCCTTGATTGATCTCATCTATGTCTGAGGGATTAACTTCCTCCAAACCTCAACTTCTCTCATCAGTCACAGACCTGTGTAATTTGGCTGTTTGATGTTTTCCTCTAAATGTGGAGGGCCCCTCCATGAGACCATAGTCACAGTCAAGCAGCCTGATAAACTGTGCTTCTTTTTTTTTTTTTTTTTTCTACATGAAGGAGAATACACCAGGAAACTGTCATCTTTAATGTTGACTACACCGGTTTCTTATGGCTGTTGTATCAAGTTAGTACAAACTGAGTGCTTTAACAACAATTCATGTTAGTGTTCTAGAAGTCAAACGTCCTAAATTCAAGAATCCAGTTGCTTGCCCTTTCCAGCTTCTATAGGCTGCCTGCACTCCTTTGGATCCATTTTTAAGGCCAACTGGGTGATGTCTTCAAATCTCTGTGACCTCTGCTTCTCTCATATGCCCTTTTCCGACTCTGATGCTCTTGTCCCCAGCCCAGCAGGCCAATTCAGGGTATCTCATGTCCGTAACTGAACCATATCTGCAAACTCCCTTCTGTGGTGTTACAGAATGTATTAGCAGATTATGGAGGTGGGGGCAGGGGTGTGTGTCAGTGTAGGGAACATTATTCTGTAAAACATAATTAACAAAGTTGGAATTGGGTGTTACCTGTGGGCAGTTTCCTAATGTTAAACTCTAGGATTTGCTTTGTATCCCTGGACTAGGCACCTTCATTCCATCACACCCTAACAGTTTCTTCAAAGGCTTCCCATGTCCAGTTTGTTCTTTTAAATTTATCAATCTAGAAGCCAGTTCTCCAAGGAAAAGTAAATTGGGGACATATGTAGCAAAAGCTAGAAGTATTAAATTAATGGATATCATTCCACATGAAAGACTTGTGGGAGTGTGCTTCTCCAACCAACATACTCATTCACATTCAAAGGCACTGCTCTACCATAGTCATGGGCCAGGAATGCCATTACCATCTAGTAACTCACCACCTGCGGACACAAAGGCATCTTTCTTTCCATCCACCTATCTCAGCACCGATACTAGAGTCCTGGCCTACTTATTCACACCCCACCCCGCCTCTCCACTCAGCGCTGGCCTTCCACGTTTACATTCCCACTCCCAGCGGTTCTGATCACTTCTCCAGGGTACTACAACGGCCTCAAATGCGATATTCCCTGGCCCAGCCCCTGCTGTTTCTGTTCATTTTCACTTCCTATTTAAGATGTCTTTGCTTGGAATTGTCTTCCGTCTTCAAATCCTCGCACCCAGTTAAGTACCTAACTTTCAAGGGAGACGACTCTCTAGCTTCAGCCAGGCTCAGACTTGCAACCCGATTTCTACGGCTTGGAAGCCCACAGGCCCTGCTTTCCTTGCTCTATGGTTTCTTCTTACGGGAAAGATGAAGTCCAGTGGGTTTTATACTTTACATTTGGTAGTCCTGGAAGGTGGAACGGTGAGTAGTTATAGTCGGTCTTCTGCCACGGCCTTGAAATTAAAAGTTCCCCAGCAGCCTCTCACGCATTATTTCGTCTTAAATCCACAGCCGTCTAGTGCAGGCGGTCGGGTATTATTTTTCACACTGACAGCTCGAGGAAACTGAGTCATGGGATTCCAGGCCCGGCCTTCATCGCACCTTAATGTTGTTAATGACTCACTTGGCTCACTCCTTCTCCTTGAAGAACTTTCTCGCACCTAGCCGACTGTCCAACAGGTAGGCGACTCACTGAAGAAGCTTCGGGTTTTCCCCCCACGGGCGCTCCGGCTCTTCCCCATACGCAGTGACGCGATCGATGACGCTATTCAGTGACGTGCGATGACGTGACTTACCCTGAGCCAGGTGCCGGCAGGGCGGCCACACCCTGAGGGCTTCAGTTCAGGAGGGGCAGTGCCTCCGACGGGCGGAGACGCGCCACAAAACCCCGCCTGGAGCGACCCGGGGGCCCTGAAATCCTGGGTCCTACCGGCCCACGGGGGATCCGTTGCT
>CABHPP010135908.1:0-12695 GCA_902168425.1 Peromyscus attwateri | reverse complement strand
TTGAGTTTGAGGCCAGCCTAGTCTATATTGTAGGATCCTGTCTCAAAAAACAAACAAAGAACCTTAAAATATATAATTTAAGAAGAAAATAAAGGAGAAAAATTTCTTGTAACTTTATATTAGAAAAGAGATCAAAACTATGTTGCCTAAAAATAAAAATTAAGGACTTCTGCTTGCAAGGAAAAGATGAGCTGCGACCTGTGAGAAAATGTCTGCAACTCATTCCTGACATATGTAGAATATATAAAGAACTCCTAAAGTTAACAGGCCAGTGAAAACAGACTGAAGGTTTGTACATGACTAACAGAGGAGCAAACAGAAAATAAGCACACGGAAACACACTCAACTTCCTGTTCCTTAGGTAAATGCAAATTAAAGCCACAAAGTGGTACTCTCACATGCCTGTCTGATGACCAAAGGCATCAGCATGCAATGCTGTCCGATGTAAAACGGCTGACCCACTTTGAGAGCTGTTGTGCAGTTAATTTTCAAAGCTTTGCACACACCCATTGTCTGACCCAAGCATTGCATGTCTGTGTGTTAAGCCTAGAGAAATTAGAGCTGGGATCTATACAAGACTTGTACCTGAATGGCCTCAGTAGCCTTATCTAGAACAGCTAAAAAATGGAAACTATCTAAATGCCCATCAATTTAGGGTGCACCCATCTCTGACCATTTCATGGTGTATGTCACATTGTGACAAATTACGTACTTTGAACATGTACTATTCATCTTAGGTTGACTGTATCCTCCAAAGGCTGCTACATTTAAATAGCAGCAAGTATCCCATTAACATGTGGTGAACAGAAGAGTCCCAAGAGAGGAAGGGGGATTCTTTGAGGGGGTGTTGTTGGCAGACAGGGAAGAGTGAGGTAGAGCTTTTGTTTCTCTTCAGTTTTTTATAATAATCTGAGGTTCTCACCCATGGGCACTTATTACTTTGGTAATTTTTCTCAATTAAAAATTAAAGGCACATGTACATACATGTCATACACATGTCCATTCACATTTCTTTTCTTTTAAAAATTTTTAGCACACACAAGAATGAATTACGTTGTGATCCTTTCATACATATATATTATGATTCTGTTTCTGTTTGTAGCATTTTGTCTTTCTTCCCTCATAATCTTATAATTTCACCCCCTTTCTTTCTCTCTACCTCTGTTATCTCTCTCTCTCTCTCTCTCTCTCTCTCTCTCTCTCTCTCTCTCACACACACACACACACACACACACACACACAAACACATACAAATCTAGATTCAGACTATGAAAACATGATTTTGTCTTTCTGAACTTGGTGTGTCTTGATTATCAGGATGATTTCCAGTTCCATCCAGTTTCTTGCCCATTGTGTAATTCCATTCTTTTTTATGGCTCACTAGAACTCCACTGTACATATTCCATATTTCCTTGTCCATTCACCTGTTGGCGGACTTCCAGGCTGACTGCATATCTTGGCTATTGTGAATAGTGCCACATTTAACATGGATGTGAAGGTATCTGGGTTTGCTCAGTTAGATGATTGTATAAACCCGGAAGCGTGACATGTGGATGTTCTGTTCGTGTTTTTTAGGATTCTCCAGACTGCCTTCCAATCTGCATTCCTACCCGAGGGCAGAGCTCTTGGAAGTGGTTATTTCTGGCCCTGGGTCCGACATTGGGAAGTTTAGGTCCTCTGGGTGTTTGCCTTAGTCTACAGACCACTTCTGGGCCCCAAGCACACTACAGCAAGGCAGTAAGTCACAGGGTGATGTTGACTGTGCCCCCCAAACTGTCTAGGCTTTAGTACTAGCTCTAGCCTCCTCCCTCTGGGCTTTTCCTTCTCTAAGATGGGAGTATTGAGGGCACTCTGTTAAAGTCAGACTGCTAGAAGACAGAGGGAACATGGAGGCCTCTGAACATGTAGCCATCTAAGCCTTGTGGTCCAGAAGCAGCCCGTAAACACTCACCTCAGGGGGAATATCAATGTATGTAGAATCAGTGCTTCTCCATCTTTAGTTTGTTGAGGGGCTGTTAGGTCTCGTCTCTTGTCTTCTATCTCAAGTTTGATATCCACCCTTGCAGCTCACATTTACTTTAGTGTGGAGATGCACATCAATTGCCCAGGTCAAGCTATAGGAAGCATGGCATAGTGAAAACATCTGAGATTTTAGATTAAGAAACTGTGTGACCTTTGACAAATTCCTTAACCTCTCTGAGCCTTCTTTATCTGTGCAGGATGCATGAGTGTGCCTACTACATCACAAGATTGTTTTGAGAATTAAATGAGACAATATGAACAAAGAGGTCTAGCACACAGTAGGCACTCAACAAGCAAGTCTCTTCCCCGGACCTCTCCTGACTCTCCATCTCTCCTGAAGGATGGGGACTGAATTGGATTGCACGGAGCAGCCCTGATGAGCTGTGTTTTCCAGGTGAGCTGTTTTCAGTGAGCAGGACGCCTGGGAGAGAGGCCACCCAGATTCCCCCCACGGGTGCACCAAGTGGCTGGAGTATCTATTATAGATGCCTCCCATCCCAATAAATATTTCAATGCAAATAAATAAAGGATGCCACAGGCCTCTCAGCCAGCGACTCTGTGCAGCTCACTGCACACATCTATCCCTGACTCCTGACAAGGTCACAGTGTCTCCAGGGAGCCTTTGTTGGCTCTCTTGGGACACCACAGGCCAGTGTGGGGCAGCAGGAAGAGAAGAAAAGTGACTTGTGGTATGGGAAGGCGATGTCTCTCTTTGGAGGTAACTTTTGAAATTTGTGGGATTTCCATTCCAGCTCCATCGATCAGTGACCCCCGAGTACTGTTCAGCAAAGGTGGTCCCTGAAAACATATTGACAGCAGGAGTTGATAGTAGTGACACCCCAGGGTGACTCATGGGGGCAGCTTCCTAACCTAGGTAACCCCATTCCGTTCCTCCCCTCATAGCAGTGGGCAGCCATTGTTCTTATTCATTCATTCTCTCACTCATTTGTTTGGATATATAATTAAGAGCTACCAAGTAGGCTCACACACATTCTGTATATTGGAGGCTGAAAATAGCCCGTTTGGGGACAGGACAAACAGAACTCTGGATGGCTTTTGCTATGGCCTGGGCATGTCTTTTTCTCCAAGGCTCACACGTCCTCAGGGTGGTGCTGTTGGGAGGTAGTGTCAGACCTTAAAAAGATGGGCCCAGTAGAGGCCCTTCACTGGGCCCATCTTTTAAAGGTCTGACACTGGGGGTGGTGGGGGGGACCTGGCCTTTCTTGCTTCCTGTTTGTGACATGATCATTATCACACACACTCCTGCCATGATGTGACAGCCAAGAGAGTGGTCACCAGAGCCAAGCTGATGCCCAGGGCTGAATGAAACCGTTTTAAATCTTTGCTTTACAAACTTAGCTTCTCTTGGATCCTTCCTGATATAACAATACAACCTTCGAGAGTCCTGCCCCCTGGTGTCCCCATCCTGTCAGATCCCCTCCTGTTGGGTGCTGGTAGCCCTGGGGAAGCCAGCAGGATTTATTTTGTGATGAGGTTGCAGTGTAGGGCAAAATGCAGTTGTAATTAATGTCTTGACTCTTTTAAGTTCAACAAAAAGGGTGATTATCTTGGGTGGGCTTGGCTTTACCCAGAAAGGGAGAGCCCAAAAGAGTAACCAGGACCTTCTTGTAGAGAGATAATGTTTCCTGTTGGCATTGAAGAAAAAAATCTGCCAGGGAGGACACGACTCTGCAAAGTGGCGGCATGGAAAGGCCTTGTCTGCCCCAAGGCTGGCACTGGTGCCCCAAACTGAAGCTGCCTGGCAGAGAGACATCAAGGTCTACAGTCACAGGAAGCTGAATTCTGTTATCAGCTGAAGCACCTCTGAGCTGCCTGGTACCCTGACTTCTGGCCCAGGAGACTGTGAGACAATAAGCAAGTGACAGTTTGAGCTACAAACTTCGTAGTGATGTCTAAAGCAGTGATGGAAAGTTAACACGCCACTGTGTGATTCTCAGAGCCCATGGGGCTGCACAGCCGCTGGCAAAGCCAGGAGGCTATGGAGACCAGGCCAAGGAGCAGGATTCAGGAAAGTTCCAGAGGGGAGGAGGGGGAGAGAAAGGAAGTCGTGTTCTAGCAATTTCCAAGAGGCAAGTATGAAGTGTGAAGGTCAGGTGCTTAAGCCTCTGTGGATAGAAGAGCAATGGGCTGAACAGGGACCCTGGTAGAGGCTAGATCCTGAGGAATTTGGGGGCCATTCAGCCTTGGGAGCCATCCTAGGAGCAATGAGGGCTGTGGCATGTCAGAGTGCATCTAGAAAGATCGTTGCGATCTCAGGCCGGGTGGAGAGAGACAATGAGAAGGAGGCCTTGCGGGAGGGTGGGAGAGAGGGAGCGAGACAGTTGGGCCCAGGAGCAAGGGGAGGAGTTGGGGCAGGAGTGGTGGGTGGGAAGTCTAGGCAGGAGGTGGGGGGGAGCAGGTGGAGGCAGGGAGTGAATGCTTTGCACAGTACTTCTCAGGGCGAATGCATGCTGTGCGTGGCAGCCTGGGTTGTGGGAAGGAAGGCTGGTTAGGCTCAGCTTCTGAGGCATCCTGGGCTGGATGATGGGAAGGCTGAAGAAGATTAGGTGTGGGGGCCAGAGTGAAGAGCACCAATAACCACAGAGACATCCCCCTAATGCTGCCAAAGGATCTGTCCCCGGGACTCGAGCTGTACGAAGTTTCCGAAGCACTCAACTCCCTAACTACGCTACCATGTCTCCCCTTTTTAGAAGCAGGGAAGCCAAGATATAGAGGAGATAAGTGTAGGGCCCATGGCTAGGTACTTCATCACTAGTGTCAGGGCCCAGGTTTGAACCCAGAGTCTAGCACCAGAGTGTGCTTTGAGCCATCCTGCCCAGAAAAGGCTGAGTTTGGAGGGGTTTTAGGACACGGGGGGGGGGGGGGGGGTGCTTCTACAAGGTGACTGGCCTGAGACTCTGGTGAAGAATCTCAGCTCGTACTGAATGTTTATCCATGTCAGTTGGGTCCATGGATACCAGGGAGGGGTTAAGTCAGAGGGAAGGGAGGAGAGCATGAGAAGGGAGGGGGAGAAGGTCAGAGTTGGGGGTGGGGAGAAGGAGAGGGGGAAAGGTAAAGAGGGGAGGGAAAGACACACCTTACCTGGGAAGCAGGACAGAGAAGGGTCACTGAGAGAAGTCAACGATGCTGTAGAGTGAGCAGCGTGGCAGGCAGGCTGCCGGAGGACCTCGGGATGAACGGCTAGATGCGGTCTGATCTAATTAATGCTGGTAAAATGTCCTCCCAAGACTCTCAAGTTGGGCAAAGACACACAGGCAGGAAGGCATATGGAGGGATGTCCAAAGCAGTGCAGAGGCCTAGCAGAGAAGTGGGAACCAGAGGGGTATCTGGAGGAAATAGAAAAGGTCCCTAGGTCGAAGACACCCAACGTTCCAGTCTGCAGCGGAGCATGGACGGAGGTCCTGCAATGGGCGGTGCCTGGGCAGTGTGCACGCTGTGCCCCAGCCAGGCCAGTGCACAGCTCAGCCAGGCTGCCTGGTCCATCTCCCTTTGTTGTGCTGGGTGATGAGATGTTTAGTTGCTGATGGACCTTGCCAGGGGCCAAGAAGAGCCAGGCTTGGCACCTGTGATTGGTTAGCAGTGTCCACTTGAGTCTGCAGTCTCAGAAAATGTGAGACATCCCCACACTTGCTTCCTGGTGGCCTATGGGGGCTGGTAAAGAGCCTGGAGGCTGTGGGAAGGAAGCTGTTGGGAGGTGACCTGAGGCAGACCGAGTTCCTGTAGGCCTCAACTCTAGAGCATCCTCCAGGGCTCCCCAGGGGAAGGAAACTGATCCTGGGGGCTTGGGGACAGGGCTTTCTTGTCTCTAGACCCACCAGTCTCTATACCAAACTCGCTCTCCAGTGGCTCCTCCTCAGAGAGCCATGGTCTCCAAAGGGACCTGGAATCCTTGGACAGGAGCGCTTTCTCCATCTGGTCCCACTAACAGCCATATTCCTGATTTAAGATAGGTCTTCCAAGCAGACAGCAGGGGTTGACTGCACACTGCTATAATTAGATACCTGGCAGCCTTGGGCCTTCCTCATCCCTCCCAGGATTCTGTACCTCGAGGGACCCCACCATTGACTGCCCCACGGTCTGTGTCATAAAGCTCCCCTTTTCTGTTAGCATGCAATGTCTTCTCCCTCCCGCCTCTCGGCAGCTTAGAAGCTGATCATGCCAAGGCCTCAGGAGCTGCTGGAGTAGGCCGAGGCTTCTGGGAAAGCCAAGGTGCTGAACTTGGAATGTGAAATGACCTCCACAGGATCATGCACTTGAACGTGGTGCCTGCCAACGGTGATGTTGGAGAAGGTTGCAGAACCTTTAGGAGGTGAAGCCATGCTGGAGGAAGTGGGTTGCAGGGGACAGCCTTTGACATTTCGTAACCCAGACCCAGTTCCTCGTCACTCTCTACTTCCTGACTGTGGATGGGATGTGAGGAGCTGGCCCCTGTCCCTGCCACCATGCCTTTCCCTGCCGTGATGGACTGTACCCTTGGAACTGCAAGTCAGAATAAACCTCTCCTTCCTTAAATTTCTTGCCAGGCATTTGATCCCTGAAATGGGAGAGGTAACTAAAACACAAGGCCCCCTTGCAAAGAGAGAGTGGGAATTTCTGGGAACTTGAAACACAAGATAACAGCTCAGAGGAGGGACACTCTCTTCCTGCTCAGACCCCCACTTGTAAAGGATGGCTCTGCCAGGAGCTCAGAGACTCCAGGTTCTTCCATCCTCAAGGGAAGTGTCTGTCTGCCCAGCTGTCACTCAAGAAGCTCAGTCTAGCCTGTGGTTGTGGGACAGAGAAGACACATCTGTCAGAAGGATGGCAGGGGTGGGTGGACCCTGGAGGTAGGCAGAACAGGAAGGTTATTGGTCGAAGTCATCTGTCCAGTGACTGTCTATGGATGCTCCTTTTGTCTATCAGCTCACCTATCTACAGAGCCACCAGACACCTGCTGACCACACCCTCTCCCCAAACAGATATCATCTGTATCTACCCATGTATCCATCAACTCCACCCATTCTTCCATCTATTATTTTATCCATATAGCCATGCATTCGTGCATTCATCTTTCTTTCTTTCTTTCTTTCTTTTTTTTTTTGAGTCAGGGTTTCTCTGTGTAACCCTGAATGCCCTGGAACTCACTCTGTAGACCAGGTTGGCCTTGAACTCAGAGATCTACCTGCCTCTGCCTCCTGAGTGCTGGGATTAAATGCATGCACCACCACACCAGGCTTATTCATTATCTTTTATTCCATTCATTTATCCATATTTTATTCCATCTGTCCATTATTCTATCCATATATTCATCCATTCGTCAATTATTTTTCTATCCATCTATCCTTCCATCCATTTTTCTGTCAATTCCCTGATGTAACTGAATACTGCTGTGGACCAGTATGGGAGTTAGAGTTACCTTCAATGTCTCGTGCGTGGTGCTCTTCCCACTCAGTTGAGGAGCGAGCTTCAGACATCACCCCCACCCCACCCCTGTGATAATGCAACTAGTACTTGCTGAACACCCAGGAAGATCTAATTAATGCCATGACCCTGTAGCTGAGACTTGACTGAACTGCAGGATTTTCCAGGAAGAAAAAGGAAGGGCATTCCAAACCGAGGGACCAGCCTGTGTAAGGGCTTGCTGGGAGGCCTGCATGAGAATGGCAACATTGTTAACAGTGGAGAACTGGATGAAAGAGACCTGTGCATACAGGCAAGGCCTGGGATGCATGCACTGGGCACGACCTCTACACATCCCGGACAGTGTCAGTTAATGACATATGTGAGGATTGGGGGAGGGACTGTGGGAGTGGAGGAGGAGCAGAAGGCAAGAAGCGGCAGGCAGGAAGCATGGGCATCTGCAGCAGGGGCTCAGATCCTCCAGGTGGCAGGTGGTGGTGGAGGTGAACAGAGCAAGCCATCTTGATCTTGTATGAGCTGGGATTTGGATTTGAGCTGCACAGGTTTCTGCAGGTGATGGGCCTAGCACCGTGGGCATGCAGACCATATGCTTGTGGATGGAATGAGAGGCACAGTGTTCACAGGCCCTTTCCTCCTTGTGAGACATCTAGAGACTATGTCTCGAGGGAAGTTGGGGCTGCAGGTGGTCCCAGGACAGGGAAGCACAAAGCACAGAGTTCAGCTCCTATGAGTCTGCCCCTAACGCACACATCTTGTAGACTCCAACCTACAACTCAAAAATGACCTCCAACCTGGACATGGGGGTGATTTAGGAGATCAATCCTTGCCTGGGTCCATAGTCGCCCAATTGGACAGACAGACAGACAGGCAGACAGACAGTCAGGCTGTGCCCATGAGCACAGGCAATTACAAGCAGAGCCAACAGCCCACTTGGCACACTTCTGGGGGGTGTCAATTATTTAAACACTAATTAACATAGCTCTGCATGTCTTTTTTGGGGCGCACTCAGAACACTCGGCATTGTTATCACGGAAGAAAAGAGAGAATAAAATATTGATGGGGCAGGCTTTGTTCTCTGCTCAGCCAGAGCAGGGCTGGTTGTAGGAAGCGGATTCCCGCCGTTGCCGCAGCTTTAATTAGGAAGGTCGCTGGCTTTTCAGGCGTCTTGGATTCCTTTAATTTCCACTGAGGGAAGAGGCTTCCGAATTTTATTGAACTCAGTTGAATTTTTATTTTCAAAAATCAAAACAGAAACAGCTCGTGGCATCTGTTATGAGCGCTGGGTGTTATTTGCTCTTTAGAGATAAAGTTGTTTTTGTACGGGGAGAGAGAGGGAGAGAGCCAGGGAAAAACGGGCTGGGGATTTGTCCTGGGAAAGGGCTCGAGAGGGAGAAGGCAGTCTGCAGAAAAACAAACCTCGGCCTGCCCAGCTCTGCTGCACTCGGCCTTGCCTGCTGGCCTGAGAAATCCATTTGATGGTGAGCTGTTCGAACCGGTCAGTTGAAGCTGTTAACCCTTGGGGCATCAGAGTCTAACCCAGCCTCAGGAGTTCCTTGGGCAGGAGATGGTAGGGAGAGGAGTGGCGGGGTCCTGGACATGGAGGGGAGGCCCGGTCAGGTCACTGGAGGAAGTGCGTGCAGGGAGGAGGTCATTGCAACCTCTGAGAGTTAAGCCCTTTGTGAGGCCCTGGAATAGGGCTCAGAGTTAAACAGGCCCTCTCCTTCCTCCACCTTTGGCTGGGGTACTAAGGCATGCACGTGAAGCCAGGTATCTGGCAAGCATTGGGTCCCACAGAGGAACAGCAGTAGCGAGGGAGTAGGGGTAGGGAGGAATGGACAGGGGAGACCAAGGAACATAGCCTCTGGGACAAAGGCGGCTGAAAAAGAGGTTCCCCGCTGGGTGTCTGGTGAAGAGCATATATGTGTGTGTGTGTGTGTGTGTGTGTGTGTGTGTGTGTGTGTGTGTATGTGTGTGTGAAGGCTCACTTTCTTTAGAAGCAATGCCTGGACTGGTCCCTGCAGATACTGAGGATGCAGAACAGCTGGGAAAGGCTCAACCATGAACATTATCAGACAGAAATGGCAACAGCAAGTGCAAAGGCCCTGAGGCAGAAGACTACCCATGGGGCATGGTGGTAGGAGACCAGCTTATAGGGAACAAAATGAATGGGAGGAAGGCCAGAGGGCTGTGGAGTTATGGATGACCTTCACACTTGACACACGTACATTAGCTCTTATTCTGAGTACAGTGGAAAGCAGGAGAGATGGGATTTGGTTGGAGCTCATTCAGAACACAACAGAGATCCCCTGCCTTGTAGACCTGTGAAGAGGCATGTTCTTCCAGCAGAGACTGGCTTCTCTCCAAGAGGCTCTTTGCACCAATGGTCCCCAGAAGACAGTCTGCTGTATCTTTCACCCAAGTGTGCACATAGATAGTGATGGGCTGCTCTGTGTGTTCCCTGATGCTGTAGCTTCGTTTTCTCATGGGCAGATTTATTGCACAAGCATTTTCTGGTACCTTAGCCAAGGGAGGGGGGTTCTACTGTGGACTGGATGGCACAGGTGAGCAGGGCAGACCTCGCACACCCCGGTGGACCTCACTTTGCAGTGGGAGTGATGGCAGACACACTGGTGGCCAGAAACCACGTCAACTGTGTGTCAAGTGATTCTAAGTTGTTAGAGAAAAGGAAAGTGGGTTGCGAACAGGGGCTCACCACAGGAAAGTTTTACTCACCAGGGTTGGTGATGCTGGGAGATGTTTGATTACTTAACCTTTGGGGGATACTGTTATTGGTAACCAGTGGGCAGAGTCCATGCATTGCCCTACAATGCCCAAAACAGCTCCTCTAACAAAAGATTGTCGAGTGCAGCATACCAATGGGCTGAGATGGAGACTCCCTGGGTTCGAGCCAGGAAAGAAAGGGCCAGCAGGTAGTGCAGTCTTGTTGGCAGCAAGGTGGCAACATTGCATCGGAGACGCAAAGACGGTGGGGGGCAAACGTCTGGGAAGAGGGAGCGAGTGGCGATGGCTTAGGCAAAGGCCCTGAGGTACAGATGAGGCCAAGGAGCAGCTGCAGACACAATTCCTCCCTCCTAACCCCCGCTCTCTGTGCAGCAGACACACCAAGGAGTCCAGACTCCACCCCGGGAAGCATTTCTCAATCTCGTGTCCAAAAAAAGAGGGCACTGCCCATCCGCCAGAAGGCTGCTAGACTTTCCACCCTCCGCCTGCCTCTGAAGTGTGCATCTTGGGGAAAATCATCTAGCCATTGAACTTGGAGCTAGATCCCCACCTTTAGGAAAGGGCCTAGAGGGTGGGTGGGGGGTTACCCTACTAACAACCATCAGAAGACAATTCTCACCTGTGTCAGGAGAGTAGGGCATTTGCAACGTGTCTCGTGGGCATGTTGCATTTTTTCGTTTTTAACCCCACAATAACCTAGAAAAGTTAGGGAGCCCAGTTGGCCACAGCAGCCTCCATTTTATACAGGAACCCGATACTTGGGGAGGGATAGGACTTGTCCAATGTTTTGTAGACAGCAGGGTAGGGGGTTGGAGCTGATGGCCTGACGCCTGAGCCTCTATCTTCTACCCACAGAGACCCCCCAGACCCACTCTGACTTCGTAAACAAGGCTGGGTTCAAGAGCCGCTTTCTCCCTGGCTCATACCCTCCTCACTGTGACATTTCCTCTTCCCACCCCAGTCGGCCTCGCAGGGCCCAGCCTCGCTGGAGGCTTTGATTAAAAATGCACCTCCTAATCTCATCAGAGCCCAGAAACATGCATATATGCAAATCAACATCTGCTCCTCTACTCCGGGAAGGATCTTCCCAAAGTGCTCTGGGAAAAAGAGGCCCAGCCCAGGGAACTCTAAAGAGAAGATTCCAGAACATCCGAAAGTCACTTCAAAATCCCCGAGTCCCTGATGAAGCTTCACTGTTAATGTAATTGGAGGTTCTACTTGAAGGAGCAATAAAGGAGCTGTCCCCAAGTGGACCGCCTCGGGCTGAGACTCTTTGCTAATCAAAGCTCTTCCATGTTACTGGAGACACACGGGCCTGCGGTCCAGCCGTGGGGGAGCCCACCCCTCTGGCCAACGAGAGAAGCAGCAGCAGCTGGGGTCACTTCCTTGATGGAGTGAGTCAGAGCACACAGGTCTGGCTGCTGTAGCCAGCCCATCAAAGGAGCTTCGTGAGTCACTCACGAGGCCTTCTGGGGGCAGCTAGAAGTCAGGGAAGGGCAGCTGTCCTCAAGGTCAGCCTGTGCTGGAGTCTCTTCCCACCTATCCATTTCAAAACATACAAATGAGAAGACAATGTTGGCTTTGTGTTAGGTGGCCCAACTGTAGGGGGGTGTGAGTGTCTCAAGTGTGTCGAGGTGGGCTGGGATGAGAGAGGTATGGCATGCATTGCATTTCTGATTTCTGACATTTTCAACTTACAAGGTCACTCTATTGGAAGTTGAGATGGGTGCCCAGGAAGGGGGAGTGTTCAGGGGTGGTCTCTCCTAGAATTTACCCCTCAGACAACCTCAGAATTGGAATGTTCCTAGGGACACTGGCTGGTTTAGGTCCGCTGTAAGTAGTGGAAAAAGACACGTGTGAGGATATTTTTTGGGGGGTGTCAAACCACTAGTTTGGATACCAGAACAATGTTCTGAAAGCCCCAGGTACAGCAGTTATGGCTGTATGGTCAAGGGAGGAGGCCCCAGAGCGAGCAGGGGAGCCAGTGGACCACAGGTGGGCGAGGAAAGTCCGCTGGTGACTTTATCCTTACATCCTCGCTTCTGTGAGAATCCCTGTGAGGATATTCAGTTGGCTGCATGAGAGTCACATGGCTGCCCCTGGCTGCATAGTTCTGGGAGAGGGCTGGTCTTGTCCTGTTGGCTCCACACAGCATGGGAACCTCCAGAATTTGTCATTCCACCCAGACCGCTCCTCTGAAGGGCAGGGGAAATTCCCTAAAAAGGGTCAGGAAATCGGGGTTCTGAGAGATTGAGGATTGGAATCCAGCGAGGGTCTGTAATGAGGATCACTCTTCCTCACAGGTGGGCCCACCCGGGATTGGAGAAGGCAAGCACCGGGGGCGCGGTCTTCTGACAGTTACAGTATTTGGTGGCACGTGGAGTTTGACACTTTTTCCTCTTGAGAACCCTTGAGGCCCCGTGTCTCCTCTGCCTTGTCAGTGTGTGGGGTCACTGTGTTTCTCTCTGGAAGGGACGTGTCTGCTGAGAGGTGCTGGTTTTAGAGGTGGT
>CABHPP010135907.1:0-41206 GCA_902168425.1 Peromyscus attwateri | reverse complement strand
GGGTTTCTCTGTGTAGTTTTGGTGCCTGTCCTGGATCTCACTCTGTAAACCAAGCTGGCCTCGAACTCAGAGAGATCTGCCTGGCTCTGCCTCCCAAGTGCTGGGATCAAAGGCATGTGCCAGCACCACCCGGCCAATTAATTAATTTGAATACCAAGAAGCATCTTTTTTTGTTTGGTTGGGTTGTTTTTTTGGGACAGAGTTTCTCTGTGTAGCTCTGGCTGTCCTAGCTTTCGATCTGCAGACCAGGCTGGCCTTGAACTCACAAAGATCTGCCTGCCTCTGCCTCCCGAGTGCTGGGATTAAAGGCGTGCGCCAACATCACCCTGCTCAGTGTCCCCCTCCCCCTCTCTCTCTTGTTTTTTTTGTTTTTTTTTTTTGCAAGAAGACTCTTTAATGATATAACTAACTTAAGTATCAAAAAATAGCCGTACTGGGGCTGGAGCCATGGCTCAGAGTAAGAGTGCCTGCTGTTATACAGAGGACCCGAGTTCAGCTCCCAGTGCCCACATCAGGAGACTCACAACGGCCTGTAACTTCAGTTCCTGTGAATCAGATGCTCTCTCTGGCCCCAACAGGCACCCACATGCATGTACAGTGTTGGAGCCTATGGCTTACTCTGTAGGCAGCTAGGAACGGGTGGGAGTGTTGTTAATCCCACTGGTCGAGAATAAGCCCACTATCACAATTCTTGAGCCAAATCTGAAGCAAACTTTATTGAATACCGTCCAGGACAATGGACACTGACCAGGTCCCTATTCAGGATTCCCAGAGTATGGCACCAAATTACATTAGTCAGAGGCTTATAAAGGCAAACCTCACAATGCTATGTACTTCCCACCTTCCTCCAATCAGGGGCAAGCATACATCCTCGAGTACTTCCTGCTTAGTACCTCCTTCCTACATGTGACCAAGCACATCCTGTGCAGATGGGGTAACCTAGCTTGTTTCCAGAAGTGAAAACATGTAGCTTTTTATCTTACATGAAGAACAGCACCTCTGCATTCCAGAAAGTTGTCTGTCCTTGGGCAAGTGGGGCTCACACGTTAGAGGCATTTTTGTTTTATAGATCCCTTAAGCACAATGGTTTAAACTTAAAACATAACTTTAGCCATCACAGTGTGTGTGGGGTGGGGGGTGGGGGGAGAAAGGGGACAAAAGAACTGTTGTCACAGAACAGGTCCAAGAGAGGAAGGAGGGCTTTCAGTCAGAGCAGCTACTGAGCGTCTGTCCCAGTAACTGTCCCAGGGCCAGTTAAACCAGCTAGTCACGAGTCAAGTTGTGTAAACTCGGTCTAAACCCCCTCACTTCCTGCGTGGGTTCTGGAAGAGGGATCTGTGAAGCCACACCCCCCTCTGCAGCAGCAGTACCAGGATGGGTGACAGAGGCTCTGCCCTGTGCCCCTCTCTCTTCTCATTCAAGGGAGTGAGGAGCTGGCTGGACAAACTGTTACTCTGGGCTGTTTTTCTTTCTACTGCACGTAAGCCTGATTCCATATTTTAAGGACTGACTCTCAGGCCAGGAGTAGCGGTTCACACCCAGAGGCAGGGGTATCTCTGTGAGTTTGAAGCCAGCCTAATCTACATAGAGAGTTCCAGGACAGCCAGAGCTACATACCTGTCTCAAAAAAAACAAAGACAAAAACCAAACAAACAGACAAAAATCAGCTCTCCAAAACATCGTATGGAAAATGCGCTCCTTCTAATCTTCCCCTTTTCTCTTCAGTTCAAAACGCTGCAGTGGATTCTGAGAGGGAGAAAACAGACGGTAAGTTTCATTTCCTGAAAGGGTGTTCATCGGAACGGCGGGATAGCTGGCTTTGAATGTGAGCGTTCCTTTACCGGCATTTCTGTGTTTTTAGATCAGCAACCAAGAGCAAAGGCTTCCATTATCTGCCAGGAAGGAGATGAGCTGAGTTTAGAGGGGAAATTGTAGCTTTTTTTCCCTCCCACCTGAAACTCGGCGACAACATGTTGAGATGGTTTTACCACGAAAAACTTCAAACTCCCTCTGCTATCTTTTTTGTTTGTTTGTTTGTTTGTTTTTAGCTAGAAAATCCTCACATGGTCATTGTAAATTTTATTATTTATTTACTTTTGAGGCTGAGTCTCATGTAGCTCAGGCTGGCCTCAGACTCCATTATGTAGCTAAGGCTGGACTAGAACTCCTAAGCCTTCTCAAGGGAAGGACAGCCCAGGACCCACCAAGACCAAGTTCTCAGCACAAAGGAGATTTATTTGCCCCAGAGGGACAAAGGCAGGGAATAACAGACAAAGGCAGGACATAGAGGACGAGGGAGAAGAGAAGAGGAAGGAATAAGGGAGATGGAGAAGGTACTTGCCCTGGAGGACAAAGGACTGCCTCTGGATTGAGAGGAGACAGACGTGGCCCATAGGCAAATGGCGGTTTACAACGGGAAAGCAAGAAACTCCATGTTAGGATGAGTTGGTTTGTTTTGATTGGGCATATTAATTAGGGTGACTACGAGGAGGCTTTTGAGTAATGGACTTTGACGCTTTGATAGGAGGAAGTGACCCCAAACGCCTTGGTGGCTAGCTTTAGGAATGTAAAGGGAACGGGAAACTGGGAAGAAGGACAAAAGGCAAAACCTGTTGGCGCCACGTTCACCTTGCTCAGGCCTGCTAGAGCCTTCACTTTCTGCCCCTTCCTCCCAAGTGCGGGGTCACAGGTGTGCGCCACCACACCCACTCGAACACATCATAAATTCAAGCAACTGGTACTGTGCATGGGAGGAACTCCATGGTGGAGTCAGGGCGCTTGGATGCTGAGTCTGGCATGCTACTCACCAGCTGGCAGCCTGGGCACTCAAACTGATCATTTTTGAGTTTGATTTCTTTCATCTGGGAGGTGGGAATGCCGCAGTGCACATACATCCCCTACACAGTATCTGGCATACAGCACTCCTTCAGTGCATGCTAAACCACGGGAGATTGAAAGTGCTTTGCACAGTCCCAGCCTGCCTCCTCTCTACCCAGAAGCAGCCAGTAACAGTAATTGGGTTGTTTGGGCTTTTGTTTTGTTTTTGTTTTCATGGATTGTTTGTGATAGGATCTTGCTATATAGACTAGCGCTCACTGTGTAGCCCAGGCTATGCTGAACTCATAGGAATCCTCCTGCTTCAACCTCTTAAGCGCTGAGTGTGGTTGAGCACACACTGCAGAAGCCTAGATGGATATGTTTGTGTCTGTCTACGATGTCAGGATTTATTGAATAGCAATAAATTCACGAGCTGTGTTGGTTCTGTTGGCTGTAATTTTCCAAGTAGTCCTGATTTTCCTTGATAGCTGGCAGTTAGCAAACACGGGTTCTTCTATTCCAATTTTAAATGTAATATTAACGCTCAGATCACACATTACACATCTAACAGTCAATATATACATGAAGAACTGGAAAATATGTGTATGGCACACGCCTTTAATCCCAGCACTCGGGAGGCAGAGGCAGGCTTATCTCTGAGTTTGAGGCTAGCCTGGTCTACAGAGCAAGTTCCAGGACAGCCAGGGCTACACAGAGAAACCCTGCCTCAAAAAAAATTGTGGCCAGGCAACAGTGGCACATGCCTTTAATACCAGCACCTGGGAGGCAGAGGCAGGTGGATCTCTGTGAGTTTGAGGCCAACCTGGTCTACAAAGTGAGATCCAGGATAGGAACCAAAACTACACGGAGAAACCATGTCTCAAAAAACCAAAAAAAAAAATTGTGTGTCTGTGTGTCTGTCTGTGTCTGTGTGTGTGTGTGTGTATACAGGTTACAGATGGGCCACCAAAGTCACAGCAGACAGAGTTCAAGGAATTCTAAGAGGCTTCACTGGAAAGCAGAGTCTGGTTGTAGCCCAGGCTGGCCTAGAACTCACTATGTAGCAGAGACTGACCTTAAATTCTCAACCCTTCTGCCTCTACCCCCTAAATGCTGAACTTACAGCTATGATGACAACAGGGGACAGACAGACTCTGGGGGACCTGGGGGGGTCTGGGGGGCCTGGGGGAGTCTGGGGGCTGGGGGACCTGGGGGAGCCTGGGGGACCTGGGGGGCCTGGGGAGCCTGGGGGGCCTGGGGGGCCTGGGGAGCCTGGGGGGCCTGGGGGGCCTGGGGGAGTCTGGGGGAGTCTGGGGGGCCTGAGGGGCCTGGGGGAGCCTAGCAACAGAGCAGAAAAGGACTTGTCATAGGAACTGGATTTGTGGTGAGTAATTTAATGGAAAATTCATAGCTGCAGGGAGCGGGGCGGGGGCCTGACTTATGCTGTGCCCAGGATGGAACCCAGGGCTTTGTGCAGGCTAGGCAAACACTCCACCACCCAAAGCTGCACTCCCAGCCCCATCAAGTGGTTTTAATGAAGACTGCTATGTTTTTTGTTTTTCCAGAATTGCCTCATCCAAATCTGAACTCAAGTACGAGTGTGGTCAGGATGGGCCAAAATGTATCTCTGTCCTGCTCCAGCAAGAACACATCAGTGGATATCACCTACTCACTATTTTTGGGTAAGAAACACATAGAAACCAAGAAAAGAAGAGGGGAAGCCGTCATTTTCCACCTGAAGATCTCTAACGCCAATGAAACAGGCCCTTACAAATGCAAAACCAATGTTTCCAACCTGCAGAAATACAGTCAGGTACTCAACTTCACGATCGCCAGTAAGTGCCTTCCGCCATACAGTGGTGATGGGGGGTGGGGGGGAGGGGGGCCGAAGGGAGTCTCTCTGGTGCTATGAATGTGGAAAGGGACTGGAGACGTGGCTTATCAGTTTAGAGCACTTGCTGTGGGCATTCTCCCTTTTTTTTTCCTTATTCTGTCTGGGCCCTCAGTCTAAAGGATGGTGCTCGCACATTGGAGAGGGTCTTCCCGCTCAGCTAATTCTCTATGGAATTGCTTCGCAGATCTCCTCATCCCTCCTTCCTCTAACCAAGATTAGCCACCTCACCGATCTTCTTCCCTTGAAGCCCCACGAGCCAGCACCCTTCCCGGCCAGCCATGCCTCATGTGTTCTGTTTTTCTCTCTGTTACCTTCCCACGCCATGCTTCTCTTAGCCTGCCACCAGCAGCCTCATCTGTGGCGACCTTGATGATGAGTCCCCAGAGAGTGAGAGAAGGAATCTAAACACATTACATCTGCAGTCTTGTCAAACTTACAAAGAACCACTGGTTCTCCAGGTCTACCGGCGTGGAGGCCACGAGCTACACGTATCCACGCAAAATTAAATTCACACTAACCAAAATGATAGTAAAAATAATTCTAGGGCCGGAAAGATGGCTCAGCGGGGTAAAGGCGCTTGCTCCACAGGTCTCAGTTTGATCCTTGGAGCTCACAGAAAGGTAGAAGGAGAAGCCGGGCGGTGGTGGCACACGCCTTTAATCCCAGCACTCGGGAGGCAGAGCCAGGCGGATCTCTGTGAGTTCGAGGCCAGCCTGGACTACCAAGTGAGTTCCAGGAAAGGCGCAAAGTTACACAGAGAAAGCCTGACCCTTAAAACTCAAAGAAAGGTGGAAGGAGAGAGCTGATTCCACAGAGCTGTTCTCTACCTCCACATACATGCTGTGGTATGTGCACCAATGCATGTTTGCTTGAACATGCATGTGAGTACGCGGGTGCACACACACACACACACACACACACACACACACACACTTAATAAATACATTCTAAAAAATTCAATACCACAGTGCTGGGCATACCTTCAACTGGCCCAACATTTGGGATGCAGAGGCAGGTAGATCTCTGAGTTCAAGGCCATCCTGCTCTATATAGCTAGTTCCAGGCTAGCCAGGGCTACACAGTGAGACACTGTCATAAAATTAAAAACAAACAAACAAACAAACAAACAAAACTCAATGCCACGGTCTTGTCACATGTCTAGTATTCAAGAGTCACAGGTAACTGGTGACTGCCATGTTGGTCAACATACAACATGTCCCCCCTACAGAAAGTTTTGTTGGATGGAAATACAGGTCAATGGCTCTAAATTTTAGGGTGCAAATGTCATAATCTAATCCAATACAGCAGGACGTACTTTCCCCAGAAGTAGGCTCAGAAGACCAGTGTGTTTTGTTGCCCTGACGAAAACGCTCTAAAGAAGAGAGGGTTTATTTGGGTTCCCAGATCCCAGCGACACAGTCATCATGACAGGGACAGTTACAGCAGGAGTGGGCAGTGGACAGTCACATTTCGACCACATACAGGAAGGAGGGGGGGTGGGAATCCTGGTGCTCAGTTTTCTTTCTCTTATTTTTAAAATTTAGTGATTATTACTTTTTTTTTTCTTTGACACAGTCTCATTATGTAGCTTTGGCTAGCCCGGAATTCACTATGTCGAGGAGGCTGGCCTCAGACTCAGAGATCCATCCACCTGCCTCTGCCTCCCAAGTGCTGGGGTTAAAGGCCTGTGCCCCCAGGCTACTTTCTCTTTCTTACACAACCTGGGACTTCTCCCATGCGATGATACCACCCACACTCTGGGTGTGTCTGTCCACCTCAATTAACCTAATCTCTATAATCCCGAGTCCTAGGGGTTCTAGATCTGATCAAGTTGGCACCACTGTCAGCCAGCACAGCTAGAGGTACAAGTTTTTACAGGAGTTTCATGCTATGGGCTCCAGGTGGGAGGCAGCAGTCTGGAAAAAACTACGTGGCGACTGTGACTGTCATAGAAATGAGTGGGAGGAACACAGACAGACACAGAGCTGGAATGTGGTGCACAGTGGCTAAACAGAGTCCTCTACCCTACATGGTAAGGCTGCCAGATGGACATTCTCTGCACATAGCCTTCCTGTGGTTTGTTCAAGTGACGCTCTGTCCCGTCCAACTGTTTGATGGCTTATAAAACACGGTCCTCTTCAGTGAAGTCTCACGGATCCGTCTCTATCAATTGCTCACTTGGTGCAGGCTGTTGCTTGTTGCAAGCTATGGTGCTTCTAGGACATCAGTGATACCTAAGACATGGTCCTGTCCCAAGCCCCATCAGGACTGATGAGCCATAAACACAGGTTCCTTAATCAGGGCTTCCCTTATCAGCTAAGGCTGGAGAACCTGGACGCACCACACCCTGATTTATATTGATTGGTTCCCGCCCTCATGGAGCCTGTGGTCCTGGCTCACAAGCTGTGCTGGCTGCTGTAAAGGAAACTGGCACAGAGTGGAGAAAGGTAAGGCCTGGAGAAGGGCCCACCTAGGTGAGGTAGGAGGGCCCGTCCAAGGGGCTGGAAGAATGAGAAAGAGAATGTGGGGAGACTGGGAAAAGAGAGCTGTGGTGGAAGTCCTTGGCACGTTCAGAGCTCCAGCTTGGGGTGGGAACTGGGCTGGTTGAAGGTCGGAGAAGGAGCGCGTGAGGCCAGGGGACACTTCAGACACAGGGCGTCAAGTTTGAGCGGTGGGAGATGGAGAGGTGGGGAGGTGGGGGGAGGGGAGGGGAGGAGCCTCTGCAGTCAGTCTATTTGTCAGCTCTGTGGCCGTAGGCATTTCCTTCTGCCTTTGGAAGCAGCCTCTCGCTCACATAGTCTAGGCTGGCTCAATACTCACTTATGTAACCAAGGATGACTCCTATGGACTACATAGAGAGACCCTGTCTCAAAAAGCATAAATAAATAAGTTAATTAATAAAACTAAAGAAATCTATAAAAAACAAACTGTAGAAAAAAAAAAAAAGAGCAGAATTCGACAGCAGACCCGAGCTCTGTATTTCCTGTTTTGAGCTGCCCTCGAATCGATTTAGCAGGGCCACTTCTGCTATTCGGAGGAAGTAAAGTACTTGTACAACTGACTTCTATAAATGGAAACACAGAGAAGTACGACACTTTCGGGTTGAGAATAAAGCCAGCTCTCCACTGCATACTCGAAACTGGACCGTTGACAAAATCATACTCACGGCTCCTGGTGGAGCTGATTGCCACTGTCTAACAACTTAGGTTTGATCCCTGGGACCCACATGGTGGAAAGAATCAACTCCCAGAAGTTGTCTTTTAGCTTCTACATGCATGCCATACACGTGCTTATGTATATATAGTAAATAAATTTTTGATTGTAGTCATTCTTAAGAACAAACAAATTGGCTAGGTTGTGGTGGCACAGGCCTTTAATCCCAGCACTCACGAGGCAGAGACAGGTGGATCTCTGAGTTCGAGGCCAGCCTTGTCTACAGAGTGAGTTCCAGGACAGTCGGGGCTACACAGAGAAACCCTGTCTTGAAAAACCAAAAAAAAAAAAAAAAAACAACAACAGACAAATAGTTATGTTACATACACCTGTAGTCCCAGCATTTGGGAAGTGGAAGCAGGAGGATCAGGAGCATAAAGCTAGCCTCAGCTACGTAGTAAGTTCAAGAAAAGAAATAATAGACCACGAAGTTGGAACATCAGTTCTCTGAAGCCAAGAGGCAGTCGCGCTCTGCCCTCCAACTTCTCAGCACTTGGCTTGTGCCATACTGCAGGCGGTCAGTCAGGTTAGCTGTTCGTCTGGCTCCCAGCTGTGTGTGTGGCTCCTCAGCAGCTCATTCGCCTTGAGGCCGATGAGCTGGAGTAAGGGGCTGATCTGTGTGCATGGAGGGAGTACCTGGTATGGTTGGGTATTGTTAGAGTACCCACTTTCATCCTTCTAGACCGGGCAACTGCCCTAGTTAACCAGATGGAAACAGATCTAAACCCATTTTACTTAGTTTATTCTGTGTGTGTGCATGCATGTGCTTGTGAACACACTAAGTGATGAGTGTGTTCTCTGCTTCCACAATGTATGTTCCAAGGGCCGGACTCAGGCCTCCGTTACAGCGCTTTACCCTGCTGAGCCATCTTGCCAGCCCCAGACCAGTCTGCAACTCCATGCTGCAACTTACCTCACAGCTCGCTTACCTTGACGATGCTTTCTCTCCCTGAGTTCCTTCGACAGACTGCACTTACCTCTAGAAAGTGCAGCGGCTTCTGCACTGATGCACCTCCTGTTTGGGCCTCTTGCTTCCAAATGCAGGGTCCCTGGGGGAGGGTACACACAAGATGGAGTTGATTCCCCATCAAGGGCAGAAACGGACCTGACTCCCTGCTACTCCTAGTGTTCCCAGACCTGCCTTCCACCTCCGAGATCCAAACAGCCCACACAGCCACAGCTGCAGCCATGTTAGACTTCCCATTTTCTTGGAGGCATTGGGCCTTTCGTATTTCTCCCCTTCTTTGTTTGGTTTTGGTTTTGGTTTGGTTTGTTAATTTGTTTGGTTTCAGTTTTGGGGAGAGGAAATCCCCATGTAGCCCAGGAAACTCGTGATCCCATTTCAGCCTCCTGGTTACAAATATATCCTACCTCACCTAGCTTTTTTCTTTCTCTTTTCTCCTGACTAGGTCTGTAGCCTGGCTGGCCTTGAAATTCTGATAATCCTCCTGCCTCAGCTTGTTGAGTGCTGAGATGACATTGTTTGGTCTCACATGTCACAGGCACTGGTGACCCATGAACACTGTTTTCTTACAGAAGAAGACAGCTGCCCTTCTTGTCTGCTGCCACGGCTGCTCCCAGGGTTGCTACTGGGGTTACTGGTCATAATAATCATAGTTCTGGTTTTTTTGATTCAACCAAAATGCAAAAAAGGTAGGTTCTCCTTGGTATGTTCCTGGCAGGTTCAGACTCAGCAGGGCAGAAGGGGAAGGGGCGGGGAGGGGAGGGGCTGGAGAGATGGCTCAGCACTTGGAACTCCAGTTTCAGGGGATCTGACACTCTCTTCTGACCTTGGCGGATACCACTAGGCACACACAAGGTGCATATACATACATGCAGGCTAAACACTTACACACATGAAATTTTTAAAAATTGAAAACAAATACTTAAAGAAAAGGAAATGGAGTGGAGAGACTATGGTCTTCTGATCTCAGGTGGTGAGCAGGGTTGGCTTGGTTAGTACGTGGATTGAAGAAATGGAGTAGGGAGAAAATGAAGAGGAGGAGGAGGAGGGTTCAATCCTCAGGACCCACACGATGGAGGGGGAAATTGAGGTCCTCTGACCTCCACAGTGCTGTGTGGCACTCACATACCCACACACTAACAAGTAACTAAATGTAATTTTAAAAATTTCAAAAGAGATGAGAAGCCAAGCAGTAATCAGGCACACCTTTAATCCCAGCACTCGGGAGGCAGAGGCAGACTGATCTCTGGATTTGAGGCCAGCCTGGGCTACAGAGTGAGCTCCAGGGCAGCCAGGGCTACACAGAGAAACCCTGTCTTGAAAAAACAAACAAAAATAAGAGATGAGAAATGAAGGGGTGAGCAGACTTCATGAGGCTCACAGGGCACAGCCTTCGAGTTCTCTGTGAAGCCCTTCTGAGGGAGGTTGTCTGGAAAGCCAGCCTCACATGGACACAGCTTACACATACAGCCCTGTGCCCCCAACCCCCATGACTGAATTAGAATTCTGCAGCTACCATCCCAAAATTACTAATAATATTGGTACTTTTATTTATTTATTTTTTTTAGAGATTTATTTATTATGTATGCAGTGTTCTGCCTACTTATAACCCTGCAGGCCAGACGAGGGCACCAGATCTCATTACAGATGGCTGTGAGCCACCATGTGGTTGCTGGGAACTGAACTCAGGATCTCTGATAGAGCAGTCAGTGCTCTTAACCCCTAAGCCATCTCTCCAGCCCCTCTGCTCTTATTTTGTGATTGGATCTTGCTATATATGCCTGGTTGGCTCTGAACTCACAATGATGCTCCTGTCTCAGCTTGGGAATGTTGGGTGTGTACCACCACTCCCAATTTATAATTTTTTTTTTTTTGAGACTGGGTCTCTTGTAGCGTAGGATGGCCTCAAACTCACCATGACTTCTGATCCTCTGCCTTCCCACCCCCAGTGCTGGGATTACAAGCACATGCCCTTCATCCAGTTTACTTGACAGTAGGGATGAACCCAGGGCTTCATGCATGCTAGACAAGCACTCTACCCACTGAGCCACACCCCAGCCTGTCTTCATAAAATTATGCTAAAATATACACGCAATGAATTTGCTATTTTATTCCCCCCACCCTTTTTTTATTTTATGGTATGAGGCCCTGTCATGAACTCAACAAGAGCTCTCCATGGACTCCCACCCTTGGCTCCCAGTCCAGCTTGTTCATATGCACGTTAGTGCCCTTTAGTCTTTATTCTGTGTGAGATCATCAGTAGCCCCACACCTTTGTCCGCTTCCCAGGCTGAAACCCAGTGCCCTGAGATAATTCCTCATGCTGTTCCCCCTGCCCGGTGGCCACCATTCTGCTTTCTGTCTCTACAGGCCTAACTATTCTAGGGTTCCATTCCAGTGGAATCCGGCAGCAGTTGTCTGTCTTGTTTTATTTTGTGACCGGGTCTCCTGTATCCCAGGCTGACCTCAAACTCACCATGCAGTTGAGGGTAGCCTTGAACTTCTGGTCCTCCTGAGTGGGTGAATTACAGAGGTGCAGAATGAGCTCAGGCCTTCCTGCTTGCTAGGCAAGGACTCTACCAACTGTGCCACATCCCCAGGGGCTGCCCTTTGGTGCTTGGCTTCCTGTGCATATCAGAATGTCTTCCCTTTTTAGGCTGGGGAACACTCTGATCTGGATGCATACCTAATGTTGTTTCCCGAGCCCTCCACCCCATGCTTCTGGCTATTGTAAACAGTGCTACCGTGCACGTGGGTGTGCATGGATGCATATCAATGCTTATAGCAAGAGGCTCCTGAAGTTCACTGTGTATCATATAGTTGGTCCAGAGCAGAAACCCCTCATGGGTGGAGTCTTCTGTTTCTCAGCTACCTTCAGGAAGCTTGGTGTGTGAAGTTGGATGGGAACATGTCTCTCTCTTCCCATGATGCTCGGCAACAACAAGAGACCCGTCACCATCCAGCTAGAAGCCTTTCCCTATTTACCTCTAAGCCCTTCTCTGGTAGAGATCTCAAAGTGGCCCTTTGACTGGGCACACGTGTGGAGAAATATCTAGACTTGCACAAAACAGCATTTGTGTCTCAGCACAGAAGGCTCCAAGCCAAGGGCTGTTGGGTTCCTGGTGTTTGTGTCTCTGGGCCTCAGTTTTCTGGCCTGTGGAATGGGACTGTGGAGAGCCTGTCTGAATTAGTGAGACTCATTCATAGATGTCAGGCCCCTGTGCCTCCCTCCATCTCTGCACAGACAAAGGTCACAGAGGGCAGGCACTCAGTTGATACAACAGTTGAAAAGCAACTGGGACACAGTTTAGTGGTACAGTCCCTGCTTAGCTTGCGCAAGGCCCAGGGTAGGCTCTAGGACAAACCCACCCCTAAAAGCCCTTGAAATAGATGCTCTACTTAACACAGCTCCTAGACACCTCAGGAACATCTCCCTTTTCTACAGACAGAACCACCCTGAGTTTTTTGTCAAAGTGGCTTCAAGATTTGCACACGCCATTAATCCCAGCACTCAGGAGGCAGAGGCAGGCAGATCTCTGAGTTCAAGGCCAACTTGGTCTATAAAGAGTTCCAGGACAACCAGGGCTACACAGAGGAACCCTGTCTCAAAAAATTTCTGCTGGCCTAGAACTTAGTTGCATTCCTCATCTCTTGAAGACAACTCAAGGCTTCCTACCAACTATTCCTTTAGAAGGAAAGAAAATGTGTCTATTTCCAATACAGTATGTAGGCTAAGACCTCACAGGGCCTGGTCAGGAGGCTCCTGCATCAGAGGAGTGGGTGTCATATACAAATTTGTGATTGTTTCCCTCATTACTTGAGGCCAGCACTAAGACATGTCACTTAGAATCATGGGAGAGTCAGCCCTCGGCAGAGAAGACAGGAAAAACATGTCTAAATTGGTTCAAAGTGATGACTCTATAACTTTTTTGTTTTGTTTTGTTTTTTGGCAGGAAACGCTCAGAGAGAGAGTAAGTCCAAGGATTCTGGAGATGCACCCATGCAAAGTGAACTGTATGCAAATGTCTGTGAACCTCAAACTCAAACAGGTTAGGGGCCTTGCTGGCTCTTTCGATGAGTTTGGTTGGTTGGTTTGGGGGTGACTGTATACATACATACATACATATATTATATATATGTATACACACACACACACACACACACACACACACACACACACACACGGTATGGTGCTGGAACTTGAATCCAAGGTGTCACACATGCTAGACAAGTACTCCACACAGTGGTTCTTTATTAAAAAAAAATTTTTTTTTTAAGATTCTCCAGAGACTTCAGTTAAAAAAAAAAAAAAGAAAGCCAAGTAACATATCCCATCTCCCTCCCACCTCCCTTCCATCTCCCATCTTACTCACCAGTAGGCCATTCTATCCTTTGATTCTTTTTCTTAGTTAACATACTTTAGAGATGACTTTATATTAACTTGGGAAAATCAATGCTGTATCCCAAAGTTTTTCATGATCATATTTTTTTGTTTGTTTTGAGACAGGGTTCCTCTGTGTAGCCCTGCCTGTCCTGGATCTCACTCTATAGACCAGGCTGGCCTTGAACTCACAGAGATCTACCTGCCTCTGCCTCCTGAGTGCTGGGACTAAAGGCGTGTGCCACCAGGGCCCGGCTTATGATCATCTTTTAAAAAAAGATTTTGTTGTTCATTTGTTCTGTTTTGAGACAGAGTCTTGCTATGTAGCCCAGCCTGGCTTCAAACTTGTAATCCTCCTGCCTCAGCCTCTTGAGCGATGGGATCACAGACATGTGATACTATGTCCTATAAGTTGTTCTTTAAAAATATCTATTTTAATAACAAATAAAACTATATGTATTTATCATGTGCAACGTGGTTATTTGGGAACAGAGTTTTTTGTTTGCTTACGTGTTTTTTTATTAGCAACTAGTCTAGGCTGGCTTTGAACTCACTATGTTGCCCAGGATGACCTCAAACTCATAACAATCCTCCTGCTTCATCCTCCCACGTCCTAGGATTACAAATGTGACTTAATTTGTGTGTCACCCTTGCCCAGAGGCCATGATAACCTTTTCTGTATCTATTTTAGTCTGCACGCTGCAGAAGCTAGAACATCTCATTTTTGTTTGCTTGCTTACTTGCTTTGTGCAATGCTTGGGATCAACCCAGGGCTCCACACATGCCAGCCAAGTGCTGGAGAGAACGTGAATCTGCTCCCTTAGCAGCTTTCAAGACTGTAGTATTTAATGATTAGCTAGAGTCGCCATACCGTATAGTATTTAGTCGCTTCTCATATCAGACATTGCATGTTGGATGCTTCGTGGTGGAAGGGCTTAGCCAAGGGGCGCTGTCCCAGCCAGCTCCACAGAGCCCCAGCCAAACTATGAGCACTGTGCAAGGCCCAGCACACCGGCACCAGCTCCCAATCTTGCCAAGCAGGAGCCTGGATCAGACTTGAAGTGACAGAAATACGTTTCCACACCCCCAAAGGGAAAGAGCTCTCCCTAGGCCCTAGACCACCACCCTCACACGGTCAGAGGATCCAAGAACTGGCCCAGTAACACTCTGCATTGTTTTTTGCCCAGAGGCAGGACAACCCCAGGAGCTACACTATATCACTCCAGTCTTCAAGGAGGTGGCACCCAGGGAACAAGGTGAGTCATGATGGGGACAAGAGATGCTGTTGGAACGAGACAAGAGTCCCTGCGACATCACTGTGGGCAGGGGCTTTGTATCTAAGGATGGGGTGTGGGGACCCTAGGTTCCCAGCAAGTCCACAGTAACCAACCTCAGCTCCCACAAATATGTCAGGTGGAGAGATGGGAGGAGGAAAAGACAAGGTAGGGACTGTCCTCTAAATACTTCCAAGACAGGCTGGAGAGATGGCTTGGCATTTACGAGCACGCACTGTGCTTCCAGAGGACCTGAGTCCACTTCCCACACTCATGTCCTGTGGCCCACAACCACCTGTGCTCATATGCACAAACACTCCTCACACACACAAAATTCAAATCAAATCAAATCAAATCAAATAAAAAAACTCCCAAGAGGAGGATTCAGGATCCTAAAACATTTTCAAGAGGAAATCGGGGGGCTAGGGAGATGGCTCTGGGGCCAAGCGCACTTGCCTGCCTCATTTGCATGAGGACCTAAGTTTGGATCCCAGCTCTCATGCAAAAAGCTGGGCACAGCTGTGCTGGGGCCTGTGACCCCAGTGCCGAGATGAGACTGCCTGGGCTCACTGGCAGTCTGAGGACAACGTGGAGTCAGCTCTCTCCTTCCACCTGTGGGGCCCTGGGATAGAACTAAGGTCATCAAGCTTGGTGGCAAGTGTTCTTACCCACTGAGCCCATACACCTGAAATGGGGATTCCTTTTAGACTTTGTCTGAACTCATAGCTGGAGGTTACTAAGTTATTTGCCCTTTTCCATTTCAGAAGGCTGTGTGGGCAATCCAGCTGATTACATCTATTCTGAGCTCACCTACTGAAGCGTGAAGAAACTGACTCATCCCCATGTAAAAGACTTTCCAGTAAGCTGATGTGTATGGAGAAACAGCAGATTCACCTGGTGCTTCAAAGTTTCACCTGAGGCTGGAGCAGGAGGATCCTGAATTCAAGGCCAGCTGGGATTACAAAGCAAGACCCCATCTTAAAACACAAAACCAAAACTATTTAACCTGGTCGCCTAAAATGAATTTGTATTTTTCACATCTGAACACTATTCCTTTGGCTAATTTGGGCCTCCAATCTTGTCATCAAAGTAGCCAGGCTTGATAATAGTTATAAAGTATTTGGTTTTGTGGGCATCCATCGTTCTCACTTTCCAACACCATTTAAAAGGAATTATCTTGGGGCCGAAGAGGTGGCTGAAGAGAAGAGAAGCACATACTGCTCTTTCAAGGGACAGGAGTTTGATTCTCAGTATCCACATCCCACGACTCATAGTTGCCAATAACTTTGTTTCCAGAGGATCCATCGCCCTCTTCTGGCATCTGCAGGCACTGCACTCATGTGCACAGACACACACCTAAACACTTAATTAGAAATAGTCCACAGCCATACCACCCTGAACTTGCCCAATCTCATCTAAAAATAATAAAATTTTTAAAAGTTAAATCTTAGGCAAAAGAGCTGTTTGTGAGTGGCTCATGAAGGCATTATAATGATCATCTTTCGTATTCCCTTGTCTCCACGCCTGCCAAAGGTCCAAATGCAAAAACAAAGTATGACCAGGTGTGGTAGTACACATCTTTAATTCCGGCACTCAGGATACAGAGGCAGGTGGATTTCTGTGAGTTCCAGGACAGCCAGGGGCTACACAGAGACCAAAAAAAAAAAAAAAAAAAAAAAAAAAAGGAAAAAACCACAACAAATAAACAACTACAAATAAACACCACCACAAAGTCTAATCTATGTCTAAGTCTAAATATAGGTGACCTTGAAAATGGGTCTGAGGGGCTGGGGAGATGGCTTATCAGGAAAAAGTGCTTACTCCACAAGTGTGAGGACCTGTGTCAAATCCCCAACACCCATGTAAAAATCTGGGTGTGGTTACACACACCTGTAACCCCTTCAGTATAGGGGAGCAGACCTCTGTGTGTGTGAGTATGTGTGTGTGCGAGATTATACGGCTGCAAAAAGCTGTTAGTACTGGTATTGAAGAAATTGGGTGGTTCCTATCTCCAAGTCAGGCAGCTCACAACTGCCTGTAATCTCAATTCCAGGGAATCTGACACTCTCTCTGGACTCTTTAGTCACCTGCACTCATGTGTGCATATACCCTCACACAGATACCCACATATACCTAATTAAAAAGAAAACAAATCTTGTTAGTATTGATTTTCTTTCTTTCTTCTTCTTTTTTTGGTTTTTCTCTGTGTAGCTTTAGCTGTCCTGGAACTCACTCTGTAGACCAGGCTGGCCTCGAACCCAGAGATCTACCTGTCTCAGCCTCCCGTGCCGGCATTAAAGGCATGCACCACCACTTCTCGGCTAGTATTGATTCTCACTGTAACACAAACACACTAAAGTATCTTTCTCATGCACATGCTATAGGTACAAAGGGTGATCCCCAGCCAGGGTAGGAAATCAGCTTTGCCTGTTCGGTGGGATCAAGGGACCTAAGAATGCTCAGGTCTCAGCTGTGTACATCCAGAGGTGCATTCTTCGCCGCCAGATGTGCCTTTCTCTCCTTCAGTGTCTGCACTACACTTTGATGATGTCCCAGGCTTGGCTCTCCTACAGCCCCCCTCTGGCTAGAGAAGCGAGGTGGTCTGTAAACGGAGCTGAGGAGGCCTCTGGCTTGCCCAGCTTGCTCTGAATAGCCTCTCCTTTGCTCCTTGCAGAGCTTCTACTGCCGGGAACAGAGGCCAAACAAGTCTACAATTGGGGTAATTGCCGCTGTTTCAAGTCTTTCAAGCGATGGAACCACTGAGTAACAAGTGCTTCACTTTCCCCCCAGGGAGAGCCTTGGTACCTGAGGAGCCCAGGAGCCAACACACCACAAGTGTCCTCACTGCCCACTGGTCACTGGATATTGAGTCTTTGCTGCTCTCGCTCCACAGGAGCAATTCCACTCCCCAAAGATGCCTTCTAGAGCTTTCTGCCCTGTCTTACCCTGGATGAGATCTGAAAGTAGGGTGTGGGATACTGGCTTCTGTGTTTATTACGTACATTGGAGGTGGCCCCGGAGAGCAAGCGTGAGGGAAAGTCAGTACGAAGCTGAACCATAGAGCCGGGTGTGGTGGCGCACACCTTTAATCCGAGGACTGGGAGGCAGAGGCAGGCGGATCTCTGTGAGTTCGAGGCCAGCCTGGGCTACAGAGTGAGATCCAGGACAGCCAGGGCTACACAGAGAAACCCTGTCTCGAAGGGAAAAAAAAAAAAAAAAAAAAAAAAAAAGACTCAGAATTAAGCAAGAAAAAGGCCCAGCATACATTTGTGGCAGGAATACCGGAGTGTGCTTGACTCTGGGGGCATTCTGCCAAGCAGTGAGTATTCCAGTTGCTCCCACCCCTGGTGATTACTCCAGTCACTTCATTGAAGTGGTATCTGCCAGGTTTCCCTAGGACGATATGTTGTGGCTAGGAACTCTGAATTGAAACCTGAGACTTGGTTCTCTCCTCCCATCTTTATTGGGGTTCTGGGGATTGAACTCAGAGGACCTCAGGCTTTTGAGGCAAGCTCTTTACCCACTGAGCTATCTCTCTGCTCCTGAAATTACGTAACTACACTCTTCATCAGTTTGGAATATGGCATTGTTTATATCTCTTTTATCATTTCTGTCTCTGTGGAATCACGGATCGCTATTTCATCGATAAGTTATAATCCATCACTAGTGCGATTTATTATCATGTCCAAGCTGTCCTAGATGGACAAGCCAGGTTTCCTCCAAGCTTGATTCTCTTCCTGCGACACGTTACCTGGCACAACAGCATGTCCCAGGTTCATCTTGTACTCGTCACGGAGCCATTTTCCAGGGAGCCCTGTATTTAGAAATCAGGTCTGGGTTCTAGCTTTGTTCCTTGCTTTTTTCTTAGAGACCCTTTCAAAGCCCAAATCTCGCCGGGTGGTGGTGGTACACACCTTTAATCCCAGCACTCAGGAGGCAGAGCCAGGCAGATCTCTGTGAGTTCAAGGCCAGCCTGGTCTACAGAGCAAGATCCAGGAAAGACACCAAAACTACACAGAGAAACCCTGTCTCCAAAAAAAAATCACAAAAAACAAAAAAAGAAAGAAAGAAAGAAAGAAAGAAAGAAAGAAAGAAAGAAAGAAAGAGAGAAAAAGAAAAAGAAAAAGAAAAAGAAAAAAAAGAAAAAGGAAAAAGAAAGGAAAAAAAAAAAGCCCAGATCTCAGGGATAGATTCATGTACATTTGTGCTTGTTGTCTTGAGGGATGACTTATCCCTGACAGGCTTGAGGGCCAACTGGCCCAAACCAATAAAAAAGATACTTTCTGAGAGCCAATCTGGGTCTGCCTAAGGGCCTTAGCAACAGCAGCTGAGACATGATCTGGAGATGACCTGGACCAGTGAGAGACAGCCATGTCACACCAGCAGATGCATATTCATCAGACCTTCCCCCGGGGTGGGGTAGAGGGTAGATAAGGCTTGCCTCTTCCTGAATAAACTGAGCTTGTTTCGACTTTCTCCCTGAGTCTGTGTGGTTTGACTCTGTCTACTTGGCCCCCCTCCCGCAAAGGGAGCAGCACAGGACCCTGCCACAGTGTCTACTTTTCCCACCCCGATATATAGGTCCCCAGCACTGACATGTGGCCCACAGCTGCCTGTAAACCCAGTTCCAGGGGATCCAACTTCTTCTGGCTTCTGATGGCTCCTGTAAGTGCTATGCATAAACTCACTTGAGTTCAGAGATACACACATAAATACACAAAAATATGGGTGGTGGTGGTGGTGGTGGTGGTGGTGGTGGTGGTGCACACCTTTAATCCCAGCACTCCGGAGGCAGAGGCAGGCGGATCTCTGTGAGTTCAAGGTCAGCCTGGTCTACAGAGTGAGTTCCAGGACAGCCAGGGCTACATAGAGAAACCCTGTCTAGAAAAAAAAAAAAAAAAAAATTAAAAAAAAAAAAAAAAAAGAAAGAAGAAGAGAAAGAAGGGCTGGAGAGATGGCTCAGAGGTTAAGAGCACTGGATGCTCTTCCAGAGGTCCTGAGTTCAATTCCCAGCACCCACATGGCTCACCACCATCTATAATGGGACCTGGTGCCTTTTCCTGGCATGCAGGCACACATGCAGACAGAGCACTCAGACTTAAAAAAAAAGTCCATAAATAAATAAAATGAATTTAAAAAAAGAAAAGAAAAAAGGAAATTGCTGGCATTCTGGCACGCCCCTTGGTGACCCATGCTGTGTCCTGACATAAATCCTCTTTTAAGGGAAACCCCCCCCTTCTTCTTCCTCGCCCGCTTCCTCGCCCCCTTCCTCCCTTCCCTGCCACGAGGCGTGCGTATCTCTGCTTTCTCTCTTTCCCTTTCTCTTTTTTCCTCTCTCTCTCTCTCTCTGTCTCTATCTCTCTCTCTGTCTGTCTCTCTCTCTCTCTCTCTCTCTCTCTCTCTCAACTCTTTCCACGTGATACCTGGGCCATGCTGCCCACCACGTCTGCATGGCATGTCTGCCTCACCCGCCATGGGGCACCTTGGTCCAACCTACCAAGGCCTGAGTGCCATATCACTCCAAAAATTAAAATACAAAATAAATACATAAAAAAATTTAAATCAATGTAGCATTTAGTTACAGAAATCCTGGGCTATCCTGGCTCAGTGGGTAAAGGCACTTTTCTAGCTTGATTTCAGTCCCCAGGACCCACGTAGTAGAAAGAGATAACTCCTACAAGTTGTCCTCTGAACTTTACAGATGCACCAGGGAATGTGTATGTGTACACACACACACACACACACACAACAGTAAGTAAGTAAATGCAATTTTAAAAATAAAGACGACAGGTGGTGGCGCACGCCTTTAACCCCAGCACTCGGGAGGCAGAGGCAGGAGGATCTCTGTGAGTTGGAGGCCAGCCTGGGCTACAGAGTGAGATCCAGGAAAGGTGCAAAGCTGCACAGAGAAACCCTGTCTCAGAAAAAAAAAATTAAAAATAAAGACATCCAAATATAGGAGAAAGTATTCTTTCAAAAAGGAAAAGGTTGTAATTAAGTTCAAGGTCGCACAGTTGGTGACTAGCAGGGCCAGGGCTGGCTTTCCAGCCAGCTATCTAAACAGTGTCAGCCGGTACAGGGGAAATGCTGGCCACGGTTTAAATAAACTCAAACACAATTTACCCTTCCCCGAGTTCTGTTCTCCCCCACCCGCGGTGTCCCCACAAACCCCACCTTGAAGTGGGAGCTACAGGGGGCAACTTCATGAAGGACTCAACCAACAGGGCGGACTGTAACGGAAGGGAATCTACCACTCCGGCTTTCAGAAGGAAGGACTCGAAACACTCGTGAACCTGTGGGGTCCCCTCCAAAACTGAGCAAAGATGGTTATCTAAAGTGACCTGCCTGAGAGTTGCAGCTGGCTGTGAGGGTGCACACCTGTAATCCCTCAAAAACCTCCCAAACCAGGCGGTTCAGCATTAGCGTCCAAGCTCCCACAGAACAGCTCACCAAGCTCTAAGCGCTGGGTGGCTTTTTCAGCCCCAGGTTCCAAACACGTCCACAATCTTCCCCAAAATGACACGGTCAGGTCTGTCACAGCAGTACCGCACTCTCTGGCATCAGCGTCTGCCCTGGTTATTTTCTGTTGCTGCCATAAAACGCTGACCAAACAACTCGGGGTGTGTTTGACCTACAGGTTATGGTCCGCCCTCACGGAGGGAAGCCAGGACGGAGCTCATGGTAGAGACCGAAGCACCCGGAAAAACGCTGCTTCCTGGCAAGCTTGCTCAGCCTGCTCTTCTACACAGCCCAGGACCACCTGCCCAGGGTGGCACCATCCGCAGTGTGCTGGGCCCTCCCACAGCAATCACTAATCAAGAAACTACCCTGCAAGCTGGGCGGTGGCCTGTGTAGCAGAGGCAGGCGGATCTCTGAGTTCAAGGCCAGCCTGGTCTACAGAGTGAGTTCCAGGACACCAGGGCTACACAGAGAAACCCTGTCTGGAAAAACAACAACAAAAGACAGTAGAAGAAAGACAATGCCCTTCAGACTTGTCCACAGACCAGTCCGATGGAGGCAGTTCAACTAACGTTCGATTTAGTTTGTCAAATCGACGAAAACTAACCAGCACATCTTTTTTTTTTGGTTCCCAGCTGTTTCTCATGCAAAAACAGTGTTTTGTTTTGTTTTGTTTTTATTTGTTTTGATGTGTATTTGTGTGTGCCTGGTGGTCTGCATGTGCCCAAAAGCATGCAGATGCCTGAAGAGGCCAGAAGTGGGTGTTGGATCTCCTGAAACTGAAGTTACAGTCAGGTGTGAGCTACCTGATGTGGGTTGCTGGGTACTGAACCCAGGTCCTCTGTGAAGGGCTCTTTTCCTCTGCACAGCCAGACTGTGTGTGAGGAAGCTTGGGACTACACTGTCCCCTCTCGATAACTGACAAGACGAAGCAGTTCTTTGGCGGCAGCTGCTTATCTTGCCAGGGAGAATCTGAAGCGATGTCCATGGTGACCAGTGATGCAGGCTGGGACACTGTCAACACAGCTCCGGGTTCTCTGACCAAACGCTAAACCCGAAGGCTGGTTGGACCAGCAATTTTTATTTCTCTCTCTCTGACAAAGGTCTATGTAATCCCAGGTGCTCTCCTGGAATTATGTAGACCAAGTTGGCCTTGAACTCACAGAGATCTGCTTGCCTCTGTGCCTCTGAGTGCTGGGAACTGAATTGATGACCATATGTGCTCAAGGCAGGCACTTTACCACTGATCTTTGTGCCCCCCCCTCCCCACTTCCTCCCCACAGGGTTTCTCTGTGTAGCCCTGGCTGTCCTGGAACTCACTCTGTAGCCCAGGCTGACCTCTAACTCAGGGATTCCCCTGCCTCTGCCTCCCAAGTGCTGGGATTATAGGCGTGTGCCACCACTGCCCGGCCCCAGTTTCTACTTTATTTATTTATAGTCTACTATCCAGTATAGAGTAGACTATATACTGAATTCCACCTGCCGATCAACTGTCTGCATGATCAATTTTATTCCTTATGTCTTGGTCTTCTGTTGTTGCTGGGGTTCCAACATGGTTAGCCCCTTACCAAATTCAGGCTGAAACTGAATCCCATTGTGAGATATTTTGACAGAGGAAACAAAATCTGACTATAGTATTCAGAGGTGGGCCTTTGGATGGTGACTAGATTAAAGAAGGCCATCAGGGTGGAGCCCTCATGATTGGATCCTGGTGACGTTTTAAGAAGAGAGAATAGGACCACAGCACACACACAACCTGTCTCCCAACATTTGATGCCTTGAGCCAGCAAGATATATATTATCAGATGTAGCCCCTGGACACCAGGCCACACAGATGAGCCAAATAGACCACATAAGAAAAAGAAAAGAAAAGAAAAGAAAAGAAAAGAAAAGAAAAGAAAAGGAAAGAAAAGGAAAGGAAAGAAAAGAAGAGGAAAGGAAAAGAAAAGAAAAGAAAAGAAAAGAAAGGAAAAAAAAAGAAAAGAGGCTGGTGAGATGACTCACCGGGTAAAAGCTTTTGCCATGCCTGAGTTCATTTAACCCCTGGAATCCAAGATGGAGTATATACATGTACTCACACACAAAATGGTAAAAATTCAAGATGACTTTGTTGCATGAATCCTAATTGGTCTTATAATAAAAACCTGGAGCCAGATGTTGGGGTAAATGCTGAAAGATCAGAGGAACAAGCCATAGCCACGTCTCACCTCCCCAACTCCTCAGCCGAAAGGGGAAGATTCTGTCTCCACAAATCCTGAGAATGAATGCCCCTGAGTCCTCAGCTGAAAAGGGGGCTGAATTCCAGTCTCCTCACTCCTTATATGCCTTTCTCTGCCCAGCCATATCACTTCCTGTCTCAACCTTCCTAGTGCTGGGATTAATGGTGTGTGTGCTTCCCAAATACTGGGAGCAAAGACATGAGATCCCAAGTGCTGGGATTAAAGGTGTGTGCCACGACAGCCTGGCTCTGTTTCTCTTTTAAACTGAATTAATCTTGTGTAGTCCAGGGTGGCTTTGAACTCACAGAGATCTAGACGGAGCTCTACCTCCTGAGTGCTAGGATTAAAGGTGTGTGCCACCACTGCCTGGCCTCTATTTTTAATCTAGTGGCTGGCGCTGTCCTCTGATCTTCAGGCAAATTTTATTTGTTAGAGCTTTTGAGTGTGCCTGGTGTGTGGCAGGGCATCAAACCCAGGGCCCTGTGCATGTTATGCAAGTACCCTGCCTCTGAGGTACAAGCCCAGCCCAGGATGATTAGTGAAAAGCAAGTCCTAGGCTACATATTATTTTGCCCATAAATTTCAGTATTGAGAAAGAGAAATAGCTCCAGATGGGCAGGAACTGGTTTTGCTAGGAATGGACTTATCACTGCAGGGATGTGCTAGGTTAGCCTGTGGCTGAGGCTGCACGGAGACCTGTCAGCTAGAAAAAGAAACCTCTGTCCCCTTGTGAACTTACCAGAAGGTCTCTGCTTGGCACATGACCTGATGAGCGATGTTCCGTGGACTTCCTGTTTTCAACTCCCGTTTCCCCAGCAGCTCCTTTCGTATTTGTTTAGTGGCAAAATATCTGTCGTTGCTGGTTTATAGTACTTATAAAAAGTAGATGAATGTACTGTCAGATACACGTGCCCAAGTCCATTTGTTCTTTTCCCTCTGCATGTCTTCATCTGTATTGTTACCTTTCTGCTACCACTGATGGCAAATTGAAAAAGCAAGAAAACAGCCGGGCGGTGGTGGCGCACGCCTTTAATCCCAACACTCGGGAGGCAGAGCCAGGCGGATCTCTGTGAGTTCAAGGCCAGCCTGGGCTACAGAGTGAGATCCAGGAAAGGCGCAAAGCTAACCAGAGAAACCCTGTCTCGAAAAAAGAGAGAGAGAGAGAGAGAGAGAGAGAGAGAGAGAGAGAGAGAGAGAAAGAAAGAAAGAAAGAAAGAAAGAAAGAAAGAAAGAAAGAAAGAGGAAGAGAGAAAGAAAGAAAGAGCAAGGAAACTAGACTAGAACGGATGGCCAGGGTGTAGCTCAACTGGTGGACTGATTGTCGTGACACTGACAAACTAGGTGTTGTGGCACATGCCTATAATCCCAGCACTGAAGAGGCAGGAAAATCAGAAGTTCAAGACTGGGCTACGGAGGTAGCACAGCTGGTAAGTGCTTATCAGGCAGCACGCTGTTGGGGGATATTTTTATTAATTTATTTATTATTTTTATTTTATGTGCATTGGTGTTTTGCCTGCATGTATGTCTGTGTGAGGGTGTCAGATCCTATGGAACTAGAGTTACAGACAGTTGTAACTATCATGTGGGTGCTGGGAATTGAACCCAGGTCCTCTGGAAGAGCAGCCAGTGCTCTTAACCACTGAGCCATCTCTCCAGCCCCAGGACATTTGATTGCACTGTGAAACTCCAAGACTGTGTTAATAAAATTAACCTTGGATCAAGGGGTGGAGCCAGCAACTAGTTGACAAGAATTAGCCATAGAGAGGATGGAGGAGCCAGGATTACAAACAGAGAGACACACAGGAAGGAGTAGGGACTTAGAGATTCATGGTCCTTTTTGGTTTGGGACCGGGTGGAGAGACACTCTCTTGCTGGGTCTCCAGTCAAAAAGGAAGGTCAGTGGTTGCTTCTTGGCTTCTCTGATCTAGCAGGTTTTCTGACTAAAAACCTGACTCTTGGGTCTTTACTGGTAACTAGAACAATTTAGATAAAAACAACATTTGGTGTCCAACAGGTGGCATTGAGATCACGCAGTGGCTTCTGAAGAACATAAAACAAGCATTTTGGCAAACTTCTATAAATGATCAAATACCAAAGCTAAAAACACAAATAAATGGCACTGTAATTGAAGGATTACTGGACACAGGTGCAGATATAACCATAATTTCACCAAAATCTTGGAATCCAGATTGGCCTTTTCAGGAGGTAAATGTTCAGCTTCTAGGGATTGGAACTTTACCTCAGGTAAAACGAAGTATGAAGTGGGTTGAGTGTCTAGGGCCAGAAGGACAGATAAGAAAATTAAAGTCATATTGGCTAATGTAGCAATGAATTTATGAGGACAGGAATTGTTACAGCAATGGAAAACTCAGATTAACATTACTCCAATCTCAGAAAAACCATAAAATAGGGGGTGCTTCTGAGAGAAATATTAAAAGGTATTATCAAGAATAGTCACAGACTGTTCAGGTTGTACATAAGCAGGACACAGCAAATGTTGATCTTTCAAAGGTACCAACCAACTTAAAATGGTTAACTGACAAGCCTGTGTAGGTGGACCAATGGCCTTTGACATCAGAAAAATTACAGGCATTGGAATGGCTGGTTCAGGAGCAGCAAAATGCTCAACATATTGAAGAATCAATCAGTTCTTGGAATTCTCCTACATTTATTATTAAAAAGAAATCTGGGGCTGAAGAGATGGCTCAGTGGTTAAGAGCACCGACTGCTCTTCCAGAGGTCCTGAGTTCAATTCCCAGCAACCACATGGTGGCTCATAACCATCTGTAATGAGATCTGGTGCCCTCTTCTGGTCTGCAGGGACACATGCAGGCAGAATACTGTATACATAATAAATAAATAAATCTTTAAAAAAAAAAAAAAAGAAATCTGGAGCTGGGCGGTGGTGGCACGTGCCTTTAATCCCAGCACTCGGGAGGCGGAGCCAGGTGGATCTTTGTGAGTTCGAGGCCAGCCTGGTCTACAGAGTGAGATCCAGGACAGGCACCAAAACACCACAGAGAAACCCTGTCTCGAAAAAAACAAACAAAACAAAACAAAACAAAAACAAAAACAAAAAAATCTGAAAAATGGAGAATGGTAACAGATCTGGGAGCTATTAATAAGATGATCCAGCCAGTGCTACAGTCTGGAATTCCCTTGCTGTCTTTATTACTTAAAGGATGGTCTGTTATAGTGATTGATTTAAAAGACTGCTTTTTTTTTTTTTTAAGATTTATTTATTATGTATACAGTGTTCTGTCTCCATATATCCCTGCAGGCCAGAAGAGGGCACCAGATCTCATTACAGATGGTTGTGAGCCACCATGTGGTTGCTGGGAATTGAACTCGGGACCCTTGGAAGAGCAGTCAGTGCTTTTAACCTCTGAGCCATCTCTCCAGCCCCAAAAGACTGCTTTTTTAATATACCTTTACAAGAACAGGATAGAGAAAAACTTCCCTTTACAGTGACTACTTTTAATAATTACCAGCCCATTAAAAGGTACTATTATACCATTAGAAATTCCCCCCACAAGGAATTTTTATTTTATTTTACATACATTGGTATTTTTCTATGGGGTCAGGTACCCTGGAACTGGAGGTACAGACAGTTGTGAGCTGCCATGTGGGTGTTGGAAAATGAACTCGGGTCCTCTGGAAGAGCACCAGTGCTTAACTGCTGAGCAATCTCTCCAGCCCCACAAGGAATGTTAAACAGCCCAACCTTGTGTAAAAATTTTGTATAACAGCCATTAGAAATAATTCATAAAGTTTCCTCAATCTATAATTTTCCATTATATGGATATCTCACTAGCTGATTCAGATGTAAATACCTTAGAAAAAATGCTTGATGAAGTAAAGAAAATTTTGCTTTGTTGAGGATTACAAACTCTTCCTGAAAAAGTAGAAAGAGAAGATTCTATTAATTACCAAGGCCATAAGGTATGTTTACAGAAAATTCAACCATAGAAAGTACAAATCAGTCCTCTCTCTGTTCTGTTCTCTCTTCCCCTCACCAGCTTTCTCTCTCCTCTCTCTGTTCTCTGCACGTTCGTCTCTCCGGGTTCTTCTGCCCCCACCTCCCCCTCCTCCTAATAAAGCTCTGATACTGAAAAAAAAAAAAAAAAAAAAAGTACAAATCAGGGGAGGTCAATAATAAACTCTTTTTTTTTTTTTTTTTTTTTTGGTTTTTCGAGACAGGGTTTCTCTGTGTAGCTTTGCGCGCCTTTCCTGGAGCTCACTTGGTAGCCCAGGCTGGCCTCAAACTCACAGAGATCCGCCTGCCTCTGCCTCCCGAGTGCTGGGATTAAAGGCGTGCGCCACCAACGCCCGGCCAATAATGAACTCTTAATGGTTTTCAAAAATTGCTTCGAGGGTGGTGGTGGTACACGCCTTTAATCCCAGCACTTGGGAGGCAGAAGCAGGTGGATATTTGTGAGTTCAAGGCCAGCCTGGGCTACAGAGTGAGATCCAGGAAGGGCACAAAGCTACACAGAGAAACCCTTTCTTGAAAAAACCAAAAAAAAAAAAAAATTTGCTTCAAGATATTAACTGGCTAAGGCCCACAACTGGATTAACTGCTCAAGAGCTAAGTATTTTGTTTCAAACCTTACAAGGTGATAAGAACTTATATAGTCCAAGGAAATTATCAGTTGAGGCTGAGAAAGAACTGGCTTTGGTAGAAAAGAAATTACAGGATGAACTTGTGGATTACTTGGACCCAGAGCCTGACTGTATTCTGGTTATTTTACCTTCTATGCATTCTCCCACAGGGACTCTTATGTAGAGAGAAAATAATATCTTAGAATGGATATTTTTAGCACAAATGTTTTACACAAACAGAGTAAAAAATTAAAGACTTATGTAGAAAAGATTTCTGAATTCATTCATTCCGAAAGGAAAAATGGGACTTAGTCAGTTAGCAGAAATAGACCCAGCACAAATTGTAGTACCTTTTACTAATGTTGAAATTTCCTCATTAAGGGCAGAAAATGAACATTGGCAAAGACTTTGTAGTAATTTATTGGGAGAGATTAGCAACAAACATCCCCAAAGCAAGAGACTCCAGTTTATAAAAAGAACTAAATTGGATCCTCCCTCACATCGTATGAGAAACACCAGATTCTGGAGCCCCTACATTCTATCCTGATGTAAATAAATCAGGAAAGGCAGGTTATATCAGGAAAAAAGTAAAGTGGCCCAAAGCCCTTATGATTCCGTTAAAAAATTAGACTTACATGCTATTCTCATGGTATTATTTGATTTTCCAGAGCCTCTTATTATAGTTACTGACTCTCAACATACAAAAAGAGTGGTTTTACATATCAAAACCACTGAAATGATCCCAGATAATTCTGAATTGACTTTGTTATTTATTCAATTACAACAAGTAATCAGAAATAGAAATCATCCATTGTATATAATACATATTAGATCCCATAAGGGTCTACAAGGCCCTCTAGCACAAGGTAATGATGACATTGATCAGCTATTAATAGGAAATGTGCTAAAAGCCTCATAGCTTCATAAGAAACACCATGTTAATAGCAAAGGTTTGAAGAAAGATTTTTCCATCACTTGGCAACAAACCAAGGAAATGTCCTATTTGTTCTTTGTATAACCAAACTATCACCTGCAGGAAGTAACTCAAAAGGTATTAAAAGAAAGGAAACTTGGCAAATGGATGCATTTCATTTTTCAGAGTTTGGGAAATTAAAATATGTGCACCATACCATAGATACATATTCAAGATTTCAGTGGACAATTGCTTTAAGTTCTGAAAAGGCTGATTCTGTAATTATACATTTATTAGAAATCATGGCCATTATGGGAATAACTGTACAAATTAAGACTGATAATACTCCAGCATATGTCTCCAATAAAATGAAACAGTTTTTTGCATATTATAACATAAGTCATATTACAGATATATTACATAATCCTACAGGACAACAGTTATAGAAAGATATAATCACACTTTAAAAGATATGCTTAGTAAAAAAGAAAGGGATAATAAAGGCACCCCACCACCACCAGATAGATTACACAATGCTTTGTTAACTTTAAATTTTCTAAATGCTAATGAGAAAGGAACAACAGCTGTGGAGAGACATTGGATAATAGAAAAAAACTGCTGAATTAAATCAGTGTGTATACTTTAAAGATGTGTTGACCTCAGAATGGAAACCAGGATATGTGTTAAGATAGGGAAGAGGTTTTGTTTTTGTTTCCACAGGAGACGAGCTATGGATACCATCAAGACTGATAAAGATTAGATTTGAACAGGAGAGAACTCTTGATTAGGAGAGGCAATAGTTCATCAAACAGCGTGACCATCCAATCTAAACTAACTTGTACGATTAACAAATGCCTTTCATTTGATCAGGCATGAAAAAATTTATTAAAAGATAATACTTTTTCTATTTCCAAAAAACATTTTGCCTTAACAAAGATATAACTAGCCAAAAAAGGAACTCCCCAAAGTTAGGGTTGGGGTAAGGTTTTATTTTTGTTTTTCCAAGAGAATACAAGCATTCCACTAAGAAATCTGAAGACCGGGCAGTGGTGGTGCACACCTTTAATCCCAGCACTCGGGAGGCAGAGGCAGGCGGATCTCTGTGAGTTCGAGGCCAGCCTGGGGTACAGAGTGAGTTCCAGGACAGGCTCCAAAAGCTACACAGAGAAACCCTGTCTCAAAAAAAGAAAGAAAGAAAGAAAGAAATCTGAAGACCACTGGACAAATGAGACATCTGAAGAAGATGGATGAATCATCAAGAGAAAATGTTCCAAGAAAAAAAGTAAATTGGCCAAATGGTATAGCACACCTCTAGCAGTGTAGAATTTCATAAATCTTCCCAAATGCTTGTTTTTGCTGATCTGTACAAACATAAAAGGCAAATGGTCTTTTTGTAGTCTCAATTCAATTAAAAATTAAAGCTGGCTTTGGAGTTGGAGCATGGCTCTCTCCTTCCCTAAACCCAAGCATGCTTGTTAAAGGAAAATCCAAAATCTCTGTCTAATATCTGAAGAGCCTTCTGGTATGGGACAGAAGAAAACCAAAATTAAGGGACTATTCTATTGCTCTTAATCTCATAATCCTTTGGTTTTTCACTCTTTAAAAATTTTTCTTAAGGTATAAATATTATCTCAAAATCTATAAGATTATTATATAAACATAAACTGTCTGTTGTGATATTAGTGGTCATATAAAGTACTAACTAATTCTAGAAATAAGCTTCATTTAGTTTCCTGTACATGTTTTTGGGTTTGAGTCTGAAGCAGGTAACTAGGAATTAAGTTTGTATATCTCAGATGTTCTTAATAGATTGTGGTCCTCTAACCTTGCAGAGATCTGCTATATATGGCATTTAAAATTATTAAGTTTTCTACAGTGAACCATGACCATTCCTAACAGTGACCTTTGAGGTCTCCAAAAAAGATGATGGGGCTCTGCAATGACAGATCCACCCGGACTGTGTTAACATCATTAACTGACAAACAACACCCACAGATCAGCTTTGGACTACAAGCTGCTCAGGACAACTTCAAAGTTGTTAGCTAAGATGGTCCAGGCCTCAGAGACTACTCCAGCCAGGACTTCAGATAAGCCCGGCACTTTCCCATCACACAGAGACTGGACAACAAATGATAGAGCTAGCTCTCCCAAGACTTGACCATTATCCCAATTTCCTCAGGGTCCCCTACAGATGCTGCTACCCCCAGACAACAGTAAGTAATTTTAAGAACCCTATGCCCACATTCCTGAGAGATGGGGTGGGTGTTTTGTTTTGTTTTGTTTTTATCATTCTGTGGGTTATGGATGCTTGTCATTGTCTAGGGGGGTTAGTTGCAAGTTACTGGTCATAGCCAGGGAGGAAATTAAGCAAAGGAGTTTAAAATCAGAGATCTCTTTCTGAAAAAAGAGGGGATATAGGAATGATAGGATAAATCTACCTTTTTTTTTTTTTTTTTTTTTTTTACTAAAAAGCAACTACTAGTCTCAAATATTTTACATTGGTGTGGATTTTCATATTGATACAAATTTAAGGTTATTTTTATTATAATGTATGTAAGGTATTGTACCTATGCAACTCATTTACAATTGTAAAGTTCTAGTTCTTGGAAGCTACTATTACAGACTGTTTAGGATGATAACAAGGTAACATCAAGGTAACAAACTTGTAGTAAGGGTTTATAATGTACACAGGAATAAGCTTTATTTAGCCTCATGTATTTTAGATAGGTAAGTGATCTTCAAACCCTTCAGAGATCTACAGAATATGGCATTTAAGATGTTTTTAATAATATAAGGCTTTTTTCATGACAGTGAGATACATCTGCTCCTAGCAGCACCACTTCAAAAAGAATAATGGGCATTGAAGAACCTCCATATGGAGTTTGCTTTCAATATGGTAAAGCCAGCCATTGGGCAAGAAACTGCCCTTGCCTTGACTGCTGACAGCATACTGTCCAAATTGGATAAGCAGGACACAAAGGAGATGAATGCTGAACTTTGCCAAGACAAGGTAGGACAGTCCTTCAAAATTCCTGCTTCAGGAAAAGTTTGTTAGATATTCTAGGCCAGTAGGATGAAGATGGATGCCCCAATGTTACAGAGGAAACTTGGGTGGCTGTCCAGGCAGCCAGCTGTCTCTGTCATTTCAATAGTTTTGGAAGTTGCTTGCTCTGCACTTCCTGTTTACTCAGGTAATATTATATCCTTCTCAGGTCTCTGATGGGAATCAAAGACTAGATAGTTATAGTTTTCCTTGTAACCAAACTTAGAAAAGAAACTTACAAAAGAGATGTAAAATGTGTAAGACTGAGAGACATAAAAGCTTAAATTGTTTATCTAAGAAAATGTTTTAAGGCCTAAAAAGGTATTTTTAGGTTTGTAATACAAGTTATGATAGAAAGTGGTTTAGGTATAAAATGTTGGACTCACCAAGATAGGATAGATAATAGAGTAATTTCTCCTTTCTCCGAACTTGCCAAATACAAAGGGACTAGACATTGTCAATGTAATTCTTGCCTGATAATTGGTCTTGTATTTTATTTATAATTGTGCTGTATATTATTTTACTGTGTTAAGAGTTAAAACCTTTCCTTTTTACTTAAGACAAAAAGTGGGAAATGTTGTGGGCTATTTGATCACACTGTGAAACTCTGAGACTGTGTTAATAAAATTAACCTTGATTAAGGGGGTGAAGCCAGCGACTAGTTGACAAGAATTATCCATAGGGAGTACAGAGGACCTGGGAAGATGGATAGAGAAAAGATGCAGCTGAGCACATCACTTGGTTGTTTTTTTTTGCAAAGAAAGCCACAGAGGCTCAATATTGATATTACATTGCCATTCTCAGGAACACTTACCCCAGATTTGGATGTGCTCAAGAGACACAGAGGAAGGAGGAGGGAGGGACTTAAGAGATTCGTGGTCCATTTTGGTTTGGGATGGGGTGGAGAGACATTCTTTTGCTGGGTCTCCATCCAAAAAGGAAGGTCAGCTTCTTGGCTTCTCTGATCTAGCAGGTTTTCACCCCAATATCTGCCTCCCAAGTGTCTGTTGGTAAATAGAACTTAAATAAAAAACAACAGCACCCACTAAAAGCCAGGCTCTGTCATACAGCTGTAATCTTAGCTCCAGGAAAGCAGAAACAGGAGGATCTTTGGGATGTCCTGGGGTGCACACACACACACACATGTGCACCTGTATTTGTGTATTTACACAGACACATACGAGCATGGCTGGGCATGGCAGCTTACACCAATCATCCTAGGAGGATCAAACAGGAAGATGTCAAGTCCTAGGTTCAATTTTCAGTATTACAAATACGAAGGATATTGCAAAACAGTGGTTCATTTTCCATTCTACAGAATACCTACAGTTGGGAGTTGGGGATGTAGCTTGGTTGATAGAGTATTTGTTAAGCATGTACAAAGCCTTGGGTTCAATCCCCAGCACTACATAAACTGGGTGCGGTAGTATACACCTGTAATCCCAGCACTCAGGAGGTGGGATCACAGGAGGATCAGGAGTTTAAGATCTTTACTGGCTATACATCAAGATGCAGGCCAGCCTGGACTACTTGAGATACTGTTCCCCAACACCAAAATGAACCAAGCAAGTAAAAGCAGAATAGGAAGACAGGAAGCACCCAAGTTCCCACTTATTTACTGTTATACTAGCTTCAGACTGCCCAACCCCTTGATTTCCTTTTCTTTTTTTTTTTTTCTTTAATTTTTTTTATTTATTTATTATGTATACAGCATGTATGACTGCAGGCCAGAAGAGGGCACCAGATCTCATTACAGGTGGTTGTGAGCCACCATGTAGTTGCTGGGAATTGAACTCAGGACCTCTGGAAGAGCAACCAGTGCTCTTAACCTCTGAGCCATCTCTCCAGCCCCCTCCTTTTATTTCTTATTAAATTGATCTTGTCATGGTTCACACTTGGAGGATTTGGTTCTCACTGTCTACCAAGTATGTGCTGGGTACCAAACTCTTCAGGCGTGGTGGCAAGTGCCCCTACCTGCTGAGCCACCTCAATAACTTTCTCGTTCATTTGTTTTGGAGACCAAGTCTCGCTCTGAAGCCTAGATTAGCCTAGAACGCTCAACAAGCCTCGTGTCCCAGCCTCCCCAGTGCTGGGAGCACAGTAGTGAGTGCATTCAGCCTCAGGATTTTTTTCTTTTCTTTTTAATTTTTGAGACAAGGTCTCACCATGTAGCCCAACCTGGTCTTGCTTACTTGGCAGATCAGGATTTGTGTTTTCATAATAGACCATATCAAAAGGGTAATAAAAACCAAATCAAAGAAAGAGACAAAAATGTCCACTTTATTATAAATACAAAAGGGCCAAAACTATTTTAACGTAAGCTAACAAAATCAAGAGACTATTTATTACAGAAATATGAAGAACTACACCTTTTTAGAAGATTCTAGATACTTGATTAGAAAGTCTTTCAGTTTGGAGATGTGCATCATTTCCTTCATTGTGGTGTCTCTACTTCTCAGCTGGATTAATCCACTTTCCAGAGTCGTCTCAGAGACCAGAACTGTAAAGAGGACGCTCATTTCATCATACCTAGAGTCAAACAAAACACATGAGCACCCATACAACATCAGCTCCTCACCCCAACATCTGATACCTTAGAATCCAAGTCACTTGGACTTCAGTCAGTCATGACTGGAGAGTGGGACCAAATCACAACCCCCCTTTTTTGAAGCACAATCCAAGTGAAGTTTTGAATTTACTGTATTGGCTAAAAGTCAGAAAAACTAAAACCTAAGAAATAAATACTGGCACCTGAGGGGGTATGATGAATGAATTTCACAATGACCTCAGTCTTTTGACTTTGGCTTTAATGACAGAAAAATACTTGTGAACTAAAGTCTCTTAAATAAACCATATTAAAGCCAGGATTTGGTATATAACAGATTATAACAAACCCACACTTCATTTATGACTTAACATGCTAACCTATTGCTTCTAATTCAATCATGAATAAATCCACACTGGCCTTCCTGATTTCCAAATCAGATTAAATATCCACTTTTTTTTTTCCTGGAGCTGAAGACTGAACCCAGGGCCTTGTGCTTGCTAGGCAAGCACTCTACCACTGAGCTTAAATCCCCAACCCCTAAACATTTACTTTTAAACTTTTATTTATTTACTTTTATTTTATTTGTATGAGTGTGTTGCTTGTATGTGTATTTGTGTATCACATACGTGCCAGAGGGCAAAGAAGTTAATGGAGAGTTGTAAGCTGCCATGTAGGTGCTGGTAATCAAATCTGTGTCCTCTTGAAGAGCAGCCAGTGCTCTTAACCACTGAGCCATCTCTCCAGCCCCAAACATTCATTTTTTTAAAAACTAGGCATGGTGGTATATGCCTGTGATCCCAGCACTCAGGAAGATGCGGCAGGATGATCAAAGATTAAGGTAATACTCAGCTACACATTGAGTTCAAAGCCAGCCTGGACATGGATGAAATGTGTGTAGAGGGTAAGAGGTCCTTGTGCACAGATAAGCACTAGGGAAACCAGGAAAAGTTAAACATACATGTTTATCTCTCCAAAGGAAGGACAAATATGGATGTTTGTCCTTCAAAGGATGTTTACTTATCTTCTTCACGGAATGCTGGGAAAGACTGCAGTTTACAACCTTGTGATCAGTCGCTATCTGTAGGGCCAGGCTTCACCTGAATCCCCCAGAATATTGTTTATCCCCGACTTTCCCTCCTAAATCTGGAGCATTGCTTCTCAGTCCATAAAACCATCCTTAAGAGTGATGTTGCTTGTACTTTACAACAACCTAAGTGACTTCTATGTTATCTTAGGGCCAGGCTAATCCTGACTCCTACGGGCACTGTGTTTACCTCAGGCATTCTCCTAGACCCTTATCCTGAGCACTGTGTCTAAGTCTACAGAACCCATCTTTAAGGAAGAGGCCATGTGTATTTTGTAAAGAGTTCCAAGGTAAACATGTCTTAGGCTTTGTTGTACACTGGGGACCGAGTTAACCGTCATCAGGGTAACTTTTTTTCCAAAACTGTCCAGTGCTTAAATATGACTAAAATAAACTACCTGGTATCAGACTCTAGAAGGATGACCCAGCACTGGCTAACTAAGTTGGGCTGAACCAAGTTTCAATCTTGTTTCTCTGAGGATCAAGGATTGTTTTGCTGCAGGGTGTAGAGCTTGCAGGGACCCCTCCCCCCAATAGATGTGGTCTCAAAAAAACCCTGTAACTCCAGTTCCAGGGGCCTGATGTCCTCTTCTGTCCTGTGAGCATTGCACACACATGGTACAAATACGCACACAGGCAGAACACCCATACACGTTTATAAAAAAAAAAAAGGTTTCTGAACTCTGTGCATGGCACACCCATACTAGCACACACCCACAGAGAGCTGAGCAGCAGTGAAGGAGCACTGGCTGCTCTCACAGAGGACCTTCCCAGCACCCACATGGCGGCTCACAGCCGTCTGTAACTGCAGATCCAGGCTTCCATTGCCTCATTCTGGTTCCCATGGGTACCAGGTACACAGGTGGTATACATCCATGTAGGCAAACACGGAACTAAATAAATCTTTTAAAAAAATGATTCCTAGCCAGGCAGTGGTGGCAAATGCCTTTAATCCCAGCACTTGGGAGACAGAGGCAGGAGGATCTCTGAGTTCAAGGTCTACAGAGTGAGTTCCAGGACAGCCAGCACTATGTAGAGAAACCTTGTCTTTAAAAAAAAAAAATTCCTAGCTTTTCCTTTCACAGAACTTTATGCCTTAAGCTAATTGCCATAGCAAGGAACAGTACTGACAAGTATTTACAGATATATCTCAGTTATTCAGGGATGAAAGTTAAGCATATAAAATGAAAGAACTGAAAGAACATCACTGGAATGCCTTTCCTGGATGGCATTGGGTTCTGAGATTTTTTTTTTTTTTTTCTCAAGACAGGGTTTCTCTGTGTAGCTTCGGTGCCTGTCCTGGATCTCGCTCTGTAGACCAGGCTGGCCTCGAACTCACTGAGTGCTGGGATTAAAGGCATGCGCCACTACCGCCCGGCTATGTTTGACGTCTATGTATGTGTGTCTGCATGTGCATGCTCACGTCTGCAGTGCCTGCGGTGGGTGGAAGAGGGGGCTGAGTCTCTGGAGCTGCAGGTTCTAAGTGAGTAAGTGATGTGAGCGGCTCAACAGGGGTGCCGGAACCAAGCTTGGGTTCTCTGGAAGAGCAGCAAGCACTCAGTCATCTCTTCAGCCCATTTGAGCTTCTGGTTTCCGAGACAGGGTTTCTCTGTGTAGCCCAGGCTGTCCAGGAACTCACTCTGTAGCCCAGGCTGGCCTGGAACTCAGAGATCCACCTGCCTCTGCCTCCTGAGTGCTGGGATTAAAGGTGTACACTGCCACCACCATCCAGCTCCAGCCTCATTTTTAAGATTATATTTAGAAGAGATTTGTTTCTATTAGTATAATGAAACATAATCAAACTAATAACAAGGAAGATAATCCTTACTTTGAATAGAGTTGCTCTAATGAAGACTGCACAGTCTCCAAATAACCAGGCCACACAGAAATCCCATTTTCTAGTAATTCATTAAGTAGCCCTTGACAAACCTGGAGGAAAAAAAATAGATTTCAAATATGAAAGAAAAGTGCTTGTAAAACTCTAAACCACTTTCTTCAATCTCTAAAATTCATGTAAACTGTTTAGTTTTACAATGTTTGAGTTTATACACTGAACAGCATACATCCTCTAAAAATGAAGAAATTAAGCAATGCCAACTGAATATTGACTGCAAATCTTTGAAGAAATAGTTTTACACCAACCAAGAATTATCACCATTATCATTCAAAACACAAAACAGGAAAGCCATGTTAACATGTTAACTGTAAAGTCATGTGATAGGTGAGAAAGGGACAGCCTGAGAAACCCCAGCATGGCATTCAGGAAGTCAACCACACAACTGCTTCCTGACAACTTCCTAGCAACCCGCAGCAAGACGGCTCAGTGAGGAAAGGCAGTTACTGCCTGAGCACCTGAGTTCCATTCCCAGGGCCTGGACCCACATGGTGGAGGGACAGAACCACCTCCTAAGATGGAGCACCCTGGCCTCCGTACCACACAGGAGCACATGCACAGAGAGTAAAATGTAAGCTCTTAAAAAGTCACGACAATTAAATACATTTAACCCACCTGTCTCAGTTCTGCCGTCGGGCCTTTGCCCACGTCCAAAGCAACCTTAACAGGGGCTAAACAAGGGTGAAGTTTAAGCACCTGAGACAAGGGGCAAGAGGAAGAAGGAAAGTTAATGTATACAAGGAAAACCAAACAACAAAACCCACATAATTTTAGTTTCCCAGTCAGTGTGAAATGGCAAAAGCACCTTTCGATGAAGGCTCTTCTTCCTTGCAAAGGAGTTCTCTGAGAGCTGGAAGGAATCGTAGATGTAAGCCATCGTTCCTAGGTCTAGGTCCCCATTTACAGACAGGACACAAGGAACCACATTTTTCCGCCCATCTCGACCCTTCACAGAAGAGAATAAAATAAAAGTACTATTTAGAAGAACTTTTTTCGTGTGTGTGTTTTTCTTTTTTTTTTTTTTGAGTCAGGGTTTCTCTGTATAACAGTCTTAGTTGTCCTGGAACTCACTCTGTAGACCAGGCTGTAGACCAGGTTTACCTCAAACGCACAGAGAGCTCCGCCTGCCTCTGCCTCTCAAGTGCTGGGATTAAAGGCGTGCACTGCCACCACTGCCCAGCCTCTTTTTTTTTTTTTGGTGTGTGTGTTTTTCAAGACAGGAACTCACTGTATAGCTCTGACTGTCCTGGAACTCACTATGTAGACCAGGCTAGCCTCAAACTCAGAGAGATCACCTACCTCTGCCTCCCAAGTGCCAGGATTAAAGGTGTGGGACACTATGCCCAGCTAGCAGAACTTTTTCTTAAAGTTATACATTTTAGACTTACACAATCAGAAAATAAAAAATATCAAATTCATTTTATAAAACACCTACCCCATGCCAGGACCATGCTGAGCATTGGGCCCAGATACAATGACACTGTCTTCTGCTTCAAGTTCAGTCACCTGTAAATGTCAAACCTAGCAGCTCCGCTCTCTGAGAGGATGAGCTGACTCACCTGGAGTGGGCCTAGGCCCCAGAACTTTTTCAGTGCTTCCTGGGAGAGGCCTGCTATTTGGAAAAGGAACATGTTTAAATAGCTCCTTTACCATTATTATATGTGTGTGATGGGGGGGGGGGGGGAGAAATACAAGTGCCAGTACATGCATCTGAGGTTAAGAGGACCACTTGGGGTTACTTTCACCACGTGGGGCCCGGGAACTGAACTCAGTTGTCAAGCTCAGCAGGAAGTGCTTTTACCAGCTCAACTATCTCTAAAACCCTGGTTTATTTTTTGAGCCAGTATCTGACTATGTAGCCCTTGTTGATGCTGACATCTGTTTCAACCTCAGGTGTTCTGGGATTAAAGGCATACACTACACACTCAGTTCCTGGATTTACATTTACTAAGACTTGGGTTTCATCCCAAGATATAAATGAACGTACACTGGACAGGGCTGGAGAGATGACTCAGGGGTTGGTTAAGAGAACTTGTTCCTGCAGAGGACTAGGGTTCGATTCCCAGTACCCACATGGTGGGCTGCAACTGCAACTCCAGTTCTAGGGAATGTGATGGTCTCTTCTGGGGCACTGCACTCATGTGGTGCACAGAGATAATTGCAGGCAAAACACCCACACAGAAAGCAGAACAGACTGAAAATGAATGTACACTGGAAGGACCTAGCAGACGCCATCTTAATCAAGTGACAGAAGATAACATACTGATGATACCCATCAATGTTCCCTGAAATGCCCCGGGAAGGGCACCCCCCCCCCCCATCATATTCCTGGCACAAATACACAAATCAGAAACTTGAGATCTGCTCAAATACAAAGTAACTCTCCTCTTCAAGAAAGCTAGGAACATAAGAAAGGGAAAAGTAAAAGCAACTATTCATCTGGAGACCAGAGACAGGTCAACCCCATGGAACATGGTGCTCCAGACTGCATCCTGCGCCTGCCAAGCACATTACTGGGATAGTCACTTAAATCTCATGGGCTTTGTGGAATGGCTAATAGTGGTGGGTTACTGTTAATTTCCTGACCTTGACGGCTGCAGTCATGGTTATGTGGTTGAGTACTATCAAAAAAATGTACACAGAATTATTAGGGAGTCGGTCACAGGACACCATACAATGATCCTTCTCTGGTTCAGAAAACAAAGAATCTGGGTAAAGGACACTTGGGAGCTCAGGGTGACACACACCTGTAAGGCAGACACACTCCCGGGATACATGTGTAGGAGTTCTTGATCTCCAAGGTTCCACAGTGTCTCGATTGGTTCCTCTCCCCAGGGAAAGCTATAGTAAAGTTTGCTTCCTTTTCGTCCTGCTTCATCCTGACAGTCGGTGCTGCTGAAGTTAGATGGACTCATAGCAAACTGCAAAACAAAGGGTCTTGTTGGTTTGATGAGATGTTAATCTACTTTTGCTTTGTTTTCTGAGACGGGGTCTCTCTATGTAGACCAAAGATCCTCCTGCTTCTGAGTGCTGGGATTAATTCACTTCTAGTTCCATAATTACTTCTGAGAATGAGGGTTGCCTGAGACTTTTATCCAGCAACAGGTTGAAAAGTAGTTAGGTCAGGAACATAAAGGTTCAGCCGCGGCATCTGAGCTCAGCGGATCTGTCCCGAGGGACCCCTGATACCCATTGGAACAATAAGCACCACTGCACAGAGCTTTCTGTTTGTATCTCCTATTCTAGCTCTCTCTTATGAACTCGGCACAGCAGTGTGAGTGTGGCTCAGCAGCAGAGTGCTTGTCCAGCACATTCAAGGCTCCACATTACCATCTCCAGGATTTCAACAAACTGAAAAACACGAACAGGTAGGCTGGAGGCTCACACCTGTAATTCCAGCTAAAGTAAGAAGGCTGCTACCAGCTGTAAGTCAGACTGAGCTGAAAGTGAATTCCATCCAGGCCAGCTTGGGTTGGAGGGTTGCCTTGTCTCAAAAAAGCCCACATCTGGGCCACTGAGATGGATAAGGTGATTGCTGCTAAGCCTGCATGCGTTGGATCCCCAGAACCCACATAGTGGAAAGAGAGAATTAACTCCCTCAAGTTGCCCCTTGACTGTCACACATTTGCTGTGGCATTTGTGATGGGCTTGCTCCAAATAAAAATGCACCAACTTTTTTTTTTTTTTTTAAAGATTCATTTCCATTTATGTGTACCTGTCTGTATGCCACATGTTTACAGATGCCTTCAGAGGCCAGAAGAGGGAGTCAGATTCCTCAGAAGTGGAGTTACAGGCAGCTGTAAACTGCTTACCTGGGGTGTTGGGAACCAAACTCTGGTCCTCTGGAAGATAACTGAGTCATCTCTCCAGCTACACAGTCTTTTTTTTTTTTTTTTTTTTTT